>CAOKZL010003580.1:0-84099 GCA_948472985.1 Iguana delicatissima
AGGCGTCATACATCAGACCCAGCAACTGCTGAGGAATAGAAGATTGGGGCTAGATTTCTGCTGGGGTTACACCAGGAAGCTAACCCCTCTACGCACAGATCAGACCCCCTCCATTATTGGGAATAGTGTGTAATGTGTGTTAGTGAATCCTAATGCTGCTATGTAGTTTGCTGTTATATATTACTTGTGCTATAAGGAAGTAGGAAATAGTACATGCTTGAAATTACAAAGTTTTGAATTTAGCATGAAGGGGGGAATGAAGGGGTTAAATCCAATGCCACTTGCATAGGAAAAATAAGCGAATTGAATTGTGCCTCTGAGTAAATTGCAGATGTCTTTGTCCTATCTCAAATTTTAGGAATGGCCTTGCAACACTCAAAGGTCTGGGAACTAATTGGGAGTAGGCATACTCCCTCATTTTGACTACATGCATCATTTTGTATCATTTTCTAACTAACTCTTTGTTCATCCCTGTGCCAGTCAATGATGTAATGGAAAAGTTAACTAAAGATCTTTTTCTTCAGTGATGGGCGGGCTAAATAAATGATTGATTGCTGACATAGAAGGCAAAAGGTATATAGTGATGCTACCTCAATTAAGTGACACAACAGTTCTGGGATAGCTGTTGTCCTTGCGCAAGAGATTGTTAAACAATAAAATGGCTTTTTTGATTTTTCCCTGGAAACCTGGTCTTCGTCTCTTCCCTGGCCACAACACTGTGGCTACTCACCAAAAATTGTGTTCAATGGAGCTTACTGTGCCTCATATACGCATATATTTGGTGCCAGGTGGTGTGATCTTATGGGCAGGCCACTTTGGTTAAGGAAAAGCCAGAAAGAGGTCTTCAGGGGACAGTTGGTGGAGCTTTGCCAAAAAGTGTTACGTTGAGGGGAAGTGAGGTGAAAAAAGCACAAGAGAAATGCCTGAAGCAAAAGTGCTATGAAGGTTGTGAGGCAAGCGTAATCCCTGAGGTAAAAAGCTGAGGTAAACTAGGGGATTATCACAGGAACACAGTGAAAAGCCACAAGCTGACAGGAACCCTGAACTTAGTAAGAGGATTTCTGAGGTAAAAGTTTGAGGTAAAGTAAGAAAATACCAAAGTAACAAGGAAATAAGTGTAAATTAAGTAAAAACAAGTTATTCGGATCACAAGAAAATTATTTCCTGAGGTAAAAGTCGTTGGTAAAAATAATATAGAAATGCAAACCTTAGGGCTACCAAAAAAGTAAAACTGAATTTGGAAAATTCTGTTCCAGGACGAAAGAGATTATTGAGAAAACCGTAACATTCAAGATGGAAGTGCAGGAGCTTTAAACACTCCCCACAACCAGAAAGTGACAAAGGAGTCAACCTCCTTCACTTGTTAGTTTCGTACCATTAAAGTTTAAAATAAATGATTCTTTAAAAAAGAAATCATGCCACCTTCTCACTCTTCAACCGGGAATCTGTAGTGATGCTGATGGCCCAGACTTCTTTTTGCCAACTGCATAATATTTTATAGCAGGGCTGTTTGGTTGAGGGAAAAAGCCAAGCCAGGGGCATAGAAAGCAATGAGCCATTAAAGTGGCAAGTCAGAGATCAGACCTTGGTTTGAAAAAAAGATTTTCTTTATTATTTCTTCTTGCTAGCAAGCAGCACGGGTCGGGATCACTCCCAAAGAAACCGGCCCCGCCGCTTAGACTGTTCAAGCCTTTATACTGAAGGGGATGAATGAAGCAATAAATTAGAATGCTGGAATTGACAGTAAGTGAAAGTGCTAATTGCTTACGCGTGTATTAGCTCTCTGCAACCAGCAGGTGCAACCTTGAAGGCTGCTCTGCAAAAGGCTTGCTTTGTACTTTTATCTCAGAATGGCTGGGAGAATTTCGGGAGGATCGGTGAGATGTATGAACTTGTATCATCTTCTAACTAACTCTTTGTTCTCTTCTGTACACGTGTGTGCTAAGTAAATGATGTAATGGAAAGTTAACCAAAGATCTTTGTTCTTCTGTGATGGGCTGGCTAGATGAATGATTGATTGCTGACATGGTAGACCAAAGGTATATAGTGATGCTGCCTTAATTAATCGGGGCGACAGTCCTGGAAACAGCTGTCGTCCTTGCGCAAGTGATTGGTAAAATAAAAAGGTTTTTTTGATTTTTCCCTGGAAACCTGGTCTTCATCTCTTTCTCGGCCACAACAATACATTCCAACAGACGTGTCATATCACCGGCATAAGTTTCGTTTTTCCCGTACAATGAACAATGAGCTATTCTCCTCCTGCAGGCCTTGAAATGTTTCAACTAACTTGTTACATTTCTACAGCAAAGGGAAAGTAAGATTACAATTCAGCGTTTACAGAATTCTATTGTTTTCATCAAGCACAGAGAGAGGCCATATTTGCAAAGACAATTTTCTGCTTTTTCTCACCCCTTGTGGTCATCAGGCCTGACCTACTTCACCATCTTCCCCAAATGAAACCATCCTCCCAGTTTTACCCACCTCCCCCTCCCATCTCCTCAGGAGAGTCTCCTTCTCATAGTCCGGGCACTTCTGCCGCCTTTCAGTGCAGGTCTTCTCCAGATAGGACTTTGTGTAGTGGCCACGGTCCAGTTCTGTGTCCCACTTCCTTTTAGTGATTTGGGCCTCGGCGTTGGGTATCATCCATGTCGGGTAGCCCTCCCTATTTAGTATGGGATAGCATTTAGTATGGGATATGTAGGAGTAGTAATTAGCTGCTTGCTTGTAACCAAGAATGTGAACCAGAGACCGTTAGGTAAGAAACACCAGGAATTCAGCACTGATAAGAAATACCAGCCTGAGTTAGTTCCTCCAAGGTGTCTTGCTGTCTGATTACGGTGGGAACAGATTCTTTTGCTTATAATGTTTGGTTTCTGCAACTTGCCTCCAGTTCGATCACTGAAGTCTTGTACACGCATTGTTGCAGAACAGAGATAGAGACCCACGGATAAGGAAAATCGTTTATTTGTCTCAGTGGGATCATTCCCAAAAGTCTGAGCCCCACCCCTTCATATTCACAGCAATTTATACATTTCCAGTGTAATCATCACATGTTCAAGAAACGGAAACAGATCCGTTGTACGTAAGTTTCCCACCAGTGTCTACAAATGTTGCAAATCTTCTGTAGCGCAGCCAAGGGCTAGCACGTCAAGCCAAACCGATAACATTCCATTATACCAGTGGTTCTCAACCTGTGGATCCCCAGATGTTTTTGGACTTCAGCTCCCAGAAGCCCTGAGCATTGACCATAGTGGCTGGGGCTTCTGGGAGCTGAAGTCCACAAACATCTGGGAACCCACAGGTTGAGAACCACTGCATTATACAAAGTTTCTTTGTCTTTCCTTCAAACACAGAGGGACTTCAATTGCAGAGGAAATTAACTGCTTTTCCCTGACACTCAGAGGTCATCTAGACTGACCTGAAACTGTCTCCACCACAGCATCACACTACTAATAAATCATGTATTAGCACTGGTACATTTGTGTGTGATCTTGGTTCCTGATGGTCCAGGCGAGGGTCTCCTTGCCGAAGTTGATGAAGTCCCCTCCACTGCAGGCACCTTGACAATACAGTGTCCTCTCGTGACAAGCCCTTACTTCTCCTAGATCTGAGGGGCAATTCCCAATCTGACGAGGTGCCCCGTCTTTGCCACACAGCTCTGCCTCCCCCACCTTAAAACACTACCTTTGTGTCGAAGTGTGAGGGTTTTCAATGTTTGATTAGAACCACTCAATAACTTTATGGTAGTGTGTTTCGGTGTTACCTTACACGCTGTATACAACTCAGCATCGTCGGTATTTTTAAGGGCTTCTGCTTTCCTGTGAATGGATGTCATGTCGAGGAGGGGGTGGGCTTGTTTTCTGCTGCTCCAGAGACTAGGACAAGGCGCAATGGATTCAAGCTGCAGGAAAAGAGATTCCACCTGAACCTCGGGAAGAACTTCCTGACGGTCAGAGCTGTCCGGCAGTGGAATATGCTGCCTCGGAGTGTGGTAGAGTGTCTTTCTTTGCAGGTTTTTAAGCAGAGGCTGGATGGCACTCTGTTGGGAATGCTTTGATGGGTGTTCCTGCATAGCAGGGGGTTGGACTGGATGGCCCCTGTGGCCTCTTCCGACTCCATGATTCTACGAATTTTCAGACTTAAAATTTTAAAAACCATTTCCTCAAAACGAGAAGTAGACCTCTGAATCCTTTGAGTGGTGTGTTTTTACAACTTTTGGTAGTCTATACCCCCGAAATATCTATAAGAGCAACTGGTTCCTGGACCTGCCAGAGTTGCCTACCCAAGGTTTAAAAAATAGTCAGAGAGGGCAGAACTTCGGCTCATGTTATCTAGAGGGACTTTGGGGGCATTTTGTTGTTACTGCTGCTGCTGCTGCTACTATTACCATCATATGTTTATATAGCACCATCAGTGTACCTGGTGTTTTACAAGTAGAAGAACAAGCTAACAGATCCCTACTCTCAGGCTTACAGTCTAATTAAAACATGACACAAAAGGAAAAGGGGAGGGCAGGGTGGGAGGGGAGGGGAGGGGATTAAGTCCGGCAGATACTGCCTTTGCTTCTCTCTGAGGCCACGTGGTGGTCACTGAGACGGAGGGAAGGCCTTTCTTCTGCTTCTGGGCCAAGACATGGTGGAGCCGTGCCTGCCTCTTTTCTCTTACTCCATGGCAAGGGCAGTTGCAGGTGAGATGGAGAGAAGACTTCTGGGCCTAGGCAGGATGGCGCTGTGGCTGACTCCTCTCCCTTGACACTGCAGCAGTAACAGGTGGAAGTGCCTTTCCTCTGCTTCTGGGTCCAGGTTTGGTGGAGCTTCATCTCCCCCTTCTTCTCTCCCTTCGCGGCCAGGGAAGCCGTTGTAGGGATGGAGGCGGTGGCTTTCATCTGTTTCTTGGTGTGATGGAGCTATATCTTCCTCTTTTTCTCTGGAGTTGTGGATGGCACTGGGGGAGGGCCTTTCATCTGCTTTGGCAAAACAACAAAAATATTTCTTACTCCTGGGGTCCATGAGGGCCACAAAAATGGCTCTAGGGGCCACATGCCACCTGTGGGCTGAATTTTACCCACCCGTGCAGTAGCATGAAACAAAAACCCATGTGACATTTCCCTCCATTCATCCACATTTTTCAGACCGAGGGCAACCTCGATAAGTAGCATCCAGGGACGGGAGACTTTCCAAATGGTTTATGGGAATTGTCTGAAGCCTGTGAAAGCCTGTGCACAGATTTTGGATGTTTCCAGATGCATTTAGTGCAGTTGCACAATCTCATTCAAGGAAGCTTGCAGGAGATCCCACATTGATGTCTGCCTGCCTTTTCCCATTGTTCTTTGCATCCTCTTTCTTATCACAGAAAACACATTAGGAAAAAAGGACAGAATAGCTGTCCAGCACCATTTAATCACTCACCTGATGTTTCTGCACAGTGTGCCCTCTCTCGGCAATATTCTGTAAGGCAGAGATAGAAACAGGTAATCATTAGTGGAGGGTTTCTCCAGGGATCATCCAGTTCCTTTTGGACCTCCAACCCTGGCCTGCTGTGTACATATTGACTTAGAAGTTAATCCCACTGCATTCAAAAAGACTTATGCCCTCATTACAACGTTTTAAAATATTTCTATTCTGTTTTTAGAGTAGAAAGCACTGAAAAGCAGACTATAACTTAATTAAGAATTCAGAACAGACAAGTAAGACCATAAAAACAATACCCAACACAGAAATATTTAAAATGGAAAGAAAACAGAACAATCAGAATAATAGCAGGAACCATAACCTTAATTCAAAACACCAATATTATGATCAAATGCAGTGCAGAATAAATAATGCTTTAAACTCCCAATTAAAGTCAACAAAGGGGAGGCCATGTGCACTCCCCAGGGGAGGGAGGACACTGCAAAGTTGTGAAGCCGCCCAAGAAAAGTCCCTGTGCCATGAATTCCACAGTCTCAGATTCCTTACCGGAGGGTCTAAAGCCTACAATCTGTGTTCTGTGATTACAGCAGACCTGGGCATTGTACGGCCCCCGGGCCACATACGGCCCTTTGATCGGCTCTGACCGGCCCTTGTAAGGCTAATTGGAAATTACAAAATAAACATACTTTCTAAGGCCCTTTCCTCATTGGGGGGGCCGAATGGGGCCGCGCACGCAGGGGCAGAACTTACCTGCGAGCGGGTTGCTCTGTCCCTGCGGAGAGCGCGGATCCGCCGTTTCAAACGCCGCCGAATTTCGGCGGCGCTTGGCAGCGCCCAAAATGGCGGCCGGCGGCTTCCGGCGGCGCTCCGCCAATCAGGACAGCGCGCCAGCCGGAAGCCCGCCCCCGGGCAGATCTGCAGGGACGCGCTACCGCGTCTCTGCAGTTCTTCACCGGGGGCTGCTACAGGGCAGCGCGGGTGAGTTTTATAAAAACCACTTGTGAAGGTGGTTTTTATAAAACTCACAGCGCCACCCCTGCGGCTGCGCTAGAGCAGTTTGAGGTCTAGAACCTCACTTTTTTAAACTGCTCTAGCGCACCCCCCCCGGTGAAGAAGACCTCCAGGAGAGGTCGCTCTAGCGTGGGCAATATGCCCGGCCCTCCACAATATTTTTAGTTTCTCATGTGGCCCCATGGAAAAAATAATTGCCCACCCCTGGATTACAGCCTTATTATGAAATAGACTGTTACTTCTCTCACAAAACTGATACGTGGTACAAACTTCTGCCAGATATGCCCCCACCCTGCATTTGTATTGGTACTGCCACCAGTGCGGAAGAATTCAAAACATCAGAGAAGACTGAGACAAAACTGGATCCTCACATGCAAAACAATAGATATGAAGACATTCACGCATCCCTCCAGACTCTTACAGATGCTGCTAGACTATATAACTCCTTGCAACTCCAGCCAGCAACAAGACTATAAGGAGGAATGTGAGGAGCTGCAGTCTAGCAATAGGTGGAGAACCTCAGGATTTCCACCCCGACTTAAGATTTGGGATCTTCCTTTGAATATTTCCTAGAGAGAAGGGTGGAGTCAGGCTCAGGCACGGCCCTCAGAGATAGGGGCCTCTACAACAGAAAGAAAAGGGCCTTAGAAACAGAATAACCATATCAATATATAATGTAACTTCCTTAGAAGTTGCTTGGGCTTCCCTTTACATAACTATGAGCCTTTCCACACTGGACTGTTATAATGCTATTATTCCACTTTCAACCTCCTGTGGAATCCTGGGGTTTTCAGTTCAGGGAGGGGCCTTGAGAATTTTCAGCCAGAAAGCTCTTGCATCTCAGGAAACTACAAACCCCAGAATTCCACAGCATGCTGAAAGTAGAATAATCGCACCATAACAACGTAGTGTGGAAATGCCCTATGTCTATGGCCCAGGTAAAAATGTGGACAGTTGATGTGACTCAGCTGCATTCCAGGCCTGAAAAACTCAGATTTGATAACCTAGATTTCATCTGTTAATCATAAAAGGACTATTTACTCTCAGATAAACAGCTTCTAAAACATATGGGGTGGGAGTACATAAAGGGCTAAGGCAGTGGTTCTCAACTTGTGGGTCCCCAGATGTTTGTGGACTTCAGCTCCCAGAAGCCCTGAGCATTGACCATAGTGGCTGGGGCTTCTGGGAGCTGAAGTCCACAAACATCTGGGGACCCACAGGTTGAGAACCACTGGGCTAGGGGATAATGGTGATGCTGTGCATTTCTTGTTCAATGTGGGAAAATTAAGGATGGCATTCCAAGGACACAGGGCTAGTTTGGAAACAATCAAATAATCTTCAGGTACTATCAAGTCCATGTTTAAGATGTTCTATATCAGGAAAGGGCCTTGTGTTTCCACTGAAGGTCAGGCAGTCTTTGCCATCAACAGTGTTCAGAAAAAATGTACCACAGAACGAGACACGTGGCCCAGAAAACACATTCACATGTACTTACTGAGGAAGAAGGCAGTACCAGCCACCAATAGAAAAGTTCCCATGATGGCTCCCACGATGAGTCCCACGATGAGTCCCACGATGAGTCCCACTTTGACTAAAAAGAAATACACTGCGGTTCAGACAAGCTCTTCAAGGCTACCATCAGAAGCTCTGAGATCCATTAAGCTGATGCATCAGGGACTGAACCTCTTAGCATACCCATGGACTGTGACCTTCTTTTGAAACAACTCATCTTCCCCACAGGCTTACCTGTGTTCAGCACCACAGCCTTTAGAAAAACAATTTAATTTAAAAAGGCACAGAGAATGTGTGTGTGTGTGTGTGTTATTTTAGGCTGGACTCATGCAATCCAAAGGCAGCAATATAACTATATTTTTTGCCTCGCTTCTGTCAAATACAGAGCTTATACTTTCAAAGGTTATTCCTCCAGGTCCTTTCTCAAATATCACCCCATTCCATTCTCTGAGCCTTCAGCACAGGAGGACACCTCTTGCTTTGCACACCCTTTCAGAGTCCCTTTGAGTTTCTGCCTGTGACAGTGGCTGCTGGAAGTGCCCACTCCCAGAATCCTCCTCAGCTGACCAAAGGCCCATTCCTTATGCCGCTTCCAGTTTCTCACCATCAGGCTCTTCAAAGGCCAAGACCAGAGGCTCAGGCAGGCTGGCATGATCCACATGGCACAGGTAGAGGTCCCTCTCTTTGGGATCAATCTCAGTGCTGAGCCAAATGTGGTAGGTCCCATCAGAATTGGGAGCAATGCTCATACGGAAGGTCTCATGTTCCATGCTCTCCCCGTCCTTCCTCCACGTGGCTTCGATCTCCTTAGGGTAGAAGCCATGGGCTTGGCAGATGAGTACTTCCCAGTCATCAACAAGTGCCTTCTGTGTTACCTTCCCCACAGGGCACTCTGAAAGAAAACAACAAAATGAAGATCAATGCATCTCTCAGAACCTTCTGAATAAGCTGCAGGAGGGTTGGGATATTTGGACAGAAGGAAGGGGCTTCCTGGGTTAAGTAGTCTAGTCCTGCCCTTTGTTCCAAAACTGGGTAACCCATACCTTTAGCATGTTGAAGAAGTGACCCTGTTGCAAATAAGATGATTTGTGAAGTTCATTTTGAACACATACCTCTATGGTATTCGAGCCCAGTTTGGTCCCCAACCTGACTATAAGCAGCACCTGCCTGTCAATGGGCTAAATGTCTCAAGAACAAAGGGAAAAAGAAAAAAAGCCAGCCAAGGAAAAACTCTATATAGATACTGCAGAGATAGCTCCACACAGCTATCGAAGCGTACCAAGCAGCAGAGAATACCTTTAGCATCACATGCACTAAGCCAGTAACACTCACCCACTCAGCTTGTAATCTTCCAATATGGAGGCTCTTTATTCTTTGTTACAAAATATATACAATATTTACAAAGTCCAGATGGCAATCCAGCATTCCTAGCTTGCTCCTTCCGGCAGAGCCTCCAACAACAGGCCTCATGCACAGTTGTTGGCTGGGATTGTGCTACCTTTATACAGACACCTAGCCAATCCTGGCCAACTCTTGCATTGTCTGCACCTGGTGCTCATCAGCATGACTCAGCACAAACTAGCTGAGTCACATTCCTTTCCACAGGTGCACTTAACAAGTGAAGCAATTAAAGCAACATGACATTTACACTTACATCACAAAGTATTTTTCTTGAGGTTTGGTCCAACCTTTTCTGACACTAAAAGCAGCCATCTTTCAGCCAAAATGGTTACCAGAAGTGGTGCAACGTCACTTCCTGTCAATATTTTGCCTGACATGTAGTTTCAAAAGGGGGTATATTTTGAAGACGGTGAAGGTTGTTTTTGGTATTTTCACTTTTTCCCTGCCTTTTTACAATCTAAGTGAATACTTCTCAGCATATCTAACATGGGAGACCAGCAGCATTTTCCCGCATGTGCCAGGGACCCGTAATATATTTGTATCCCTTGGCTACAACTGCTTCTTGCTTTCCTCAGACCTTGCCATGAACCAGTAGCCAATAGATCTAAGACCACCACCACTCCATGGACCCCTATTCTGAGCAGCAGTGATCTAAGTAACCTAAGGAACTGACTCAAAACACAAATGCCTTCCCTTTGCTCTCTGACTCATTTTAACTTACATTTCTACACACCAACTTTTTCAAGAACCCAATTCAAACCCTCACCTCTGACATTTCATGCTCTCACCCTCACCCCCTCTCATTCACATATATTATTCATCTTGTCCATAACCATACTTCACTTTTATTTCTATAATAAATGCAACTAGGAAGGGCTCCTGTTTGCCAATGGAGGGTGTATTCTGACATGCCAGATTAGCCTCGGTGTTGTGTGAAAACCATCAAATCAATGTGAACGGTAGCTGTATCAGAAATACTTAAGTCCCTTTTTTTGCCTTCTTGATCAGGAAAGGAGACTGAGGCCATTTCCGCACCAGACTGTTATAGCGCTATGATTCCGCTTTCAACATCCTATGGAATCCTGGGGTTTGCAGTTTCAGAAGGGGCCGGATGGTGCGGAAATGGCTTGAGACAGCTGAAGGAGGGAGAGAAAGAAAGAGAAGATGTACTAGCAAACAAAGGGCCTGGCAGCCCTCCTCAGCACCGATACCGCCTCCCCTCCCTTCTTCCTTCTCCCATCTCACTCTTTTCCAAGCTGGCTGGCTATCAACTCTGCTGCCACTTAGCCGCCCAGCCTGCCTCGCAGCAAAACACCTATATGGCAGGCAAGCTCAGGCCCAGCCAAACTGCCTACTTGTCAGATAGCTGCTCTGTTGTAGAGAGGCTGAGGAGCCTTCACGTGCCCTTCTGTGAGGGCATCACACCCTCCCAGAGAAGTCCATGGATCACAGGTTGAGAACCACTGCTCTAGATGTTCCGCAGAGCATACCAAATTAATCTTGGCTTTTATAAAAATAATAATGAAAAACAACAACAACAACAAAATCTACTTGTTTAAATATTTGAAGGGATGCCATGTAGAGGAGGGAGTGGGCTTGTTTTCTGCTTCTCCAGAGACCAGGACAAGGAGCAATGGATTCAAGCTGCAGGAAAGGAGATTCCACCTGAACCTCAGGAAGAACTTCCTGACGGTCAGGGCTGTCCGGCAGTGGAATATGCTGCCTCGGAGTGTAGTGGAGTCTCCTTCTTTGGAGGTTTTTAAGCAGAGGCTGGATGACCATCTGTCGGGAGTACTTTTGAGGGTGTTCCTGCATAGCAGGGGGGTTGGATTGGATGGCCCCTGGGGTCTCTTCTAACTCTACATTTCTTTGATTCTATGATTCTGCTTCTCTGCATAAGGCAGCAACGCTGCTCAAGCTCTACCTTAGTGTCTAAGTAAGTGCAGAGACATCTTTCTCTTTGTAAAGAAAGCCTGAATCCACTCTGTCCTCCCTCTCCAGTGTGGTCTACCTCATTTTCTCCTCCCTTCAAGTGGGGAGCCAGGGGACAGATGGTTGAGAAGGGCAGGTAGGTCAGGGAGGAGTTTGGAGGGGAAGACAGGCCTCAGCCCCAGATAAGGCTATTTAGGGGTGGGCATCTTTGCTAGCCAGAAATGGGAGAGGTGGAGGGAGTGAGAGAAGCAGTGCAAACTTTAACTGGAGAAGCAAACTAGAGGGGGCAGGTGCAACTTTCCAGAGGCAGAGATGGGGCTTTCGTTCAATATCAGCCCATTCAAGCTCTACGGTCTTCAGGAGAGGCTCCCCTCTCTGTCCCACTGCCTTTCAGGCTCATTGGGTGGGGATGAGGAAAAGGAGGCTTCTTGGGGGCTGCCCCCAGACTTTGGAATTCCATGCAAAAACATTCCTCTTCCATCAGGCTTTCCAAAACAGACCGTGATGGACTTCTAATGGTATGCTGTCCTGTTTCGTTAGGTTGCATATAGGTTTTTAAATAAAATTTTAATGGTTTTAACTTCACAAATTGTTTTAATAATTTTAATGATTTTCTATATTTATACTTTTTATTTATGCTTCTATATAGCTTTTAATTTGCACTGGTTTTAGTAAGTTAGCATAAAAGAGTCATAAAGTTGGAAAAGACTACAAGGGCCATTAAGAGCCAATGCCCTGCCATGCAGGAATACACACAGTACTATTACACTATTAAAGCACTAAGCACAAAGTTGTAAGCTGCTTTGAATCTCATTGCTGAGAAAAGGTCAGAATATACACTGAATGAATGAACAATGGGAGGGGGTAGAATTCCCACACGAATCCACCCCTACCTAGACTCTGCAATGGTCCAACCTATTAAAAAAAAATTGGCTGGATTTTGGGGACTGGGTTGCAATGTGAGGGAGGGGGGAAAGGCAGAAAAAACCAACACACATGAATACTTCTGCCACCCAGAAAGTGACAAAGGTAGAAACTCTCTCATCTTGCCATGCTAGTTTTATACATGTACAGGAGAGAAATAATCGATTTTGCCTTATTTTTCAGTTCATTTAATACCACTCCTGCCTCTTTTAGAAAAATTGAACACAACTCCTTTTCTCTGACAATTATAGCATCCCTTTCTGGGCAGATCCGAGCTGTTAAGCAGGTTGTTCTCAAGCAGAATACGCTTGAATATTGCTGGGCAGGAGTGTAACATTGTTGTTTGTTATTGCTGTGTTTCTTCAAGTCGTTTCCAACTAACGGTGACCCTAAGGCAATCCTATCACAGGAGTTTTCTTGACAAGATTTGTTCAGAGGGGGTTTCCCCTGAAGCTGAGAGAGTGGGACATGACCTTACCAGGTGGGTTTCCATGGCTGAGCAGCATTCAAACCATGGTCACAGAGCTGTAGTCTAGTGCTCAAACCACTACACCATGCTCAGGTCTCTGGCATTTTTCTGGAAACTGGAGGATACAGATGTCCAGCTGAGGAAACGAGCCAAGGAGTATGGGAGGAGGAGGAGTCGAACACAACGGTCACTCCTTCCTGCCAGGAGTCCTCACTCATTTGTCCACCCACAGCACTCACCTGCCCTCAGCAGCGTCTCCTTCCCGTAGCCCAGGTATCTCTGCAGCCTCCAGAAGCACTCCACCTCCAAGTAGGCCTTGTGGTCCTGGTTGTCTGCTGAATTGGCATCCCACTCCCTCTTGGTGATCTGGGCTGGTCCATCGGCTGCTGTCCAGGTGAGGGTCTCCTTGTCAAAGCTGATGTAGTCCCTCCCATCGTAGCCATACTGCATGCGCCCTCCTTTGCTCCCATCTTTCCTCAACTCACAGCCGTTCATGTACTGCAGAGTGTGAAACCCTGAAAGAGACCCACACAAGGTGACGGTTGGGGGGTTGCTGCTAAGCAGAGCTGGGGAAGGGCAGCAAAACAGGTTCAAGGAGGATTTTTTTCTTATTTTCGCTCGGACTGAAGGAAGAGGCAGAGACCACCCCCAAAACCTGAATCATTACTGAAGAATGAAAGCATTGAGATGATTTCTCCTATTAACCACTAAATTTTACAACATGTTCAATCCTGACTCTCAGGGAAGTCCTCACCCCTTCCACAACCCCCCTTTAGACCTCATTTGTCCCCATTCCCTCCTTCTGCTCTGACTGACTCCTTTGCCTTTCGCCTCCGGCCTCCCTCTTCCAAACGCCTTCCCCACAAAGCATCAAGGGACTCTCCACAGTCCTCAACTAACAGACAATGACATTATAGAGTAGGGTGTTGGGAGATGTTTCAAGAAGAAACAGGGGTGATCTTTACCATCTTCTTTCTCCCCAATCCCCAAGATCCTCTCAAGATTACAAAAGCAATCCCACTTATATTCCTCCCTCACCCACCTGCTGGCAGCCATGCTGAGCTCCAAAAGAAAGCTGCCTGCCCTCTTCCATCTCTCTCTCTGCCCCCATCCATGGCCAGTCCCAGGAGGGATACCACTGAAGTATCTGATTCAGAGAAAGAGGTTCCAGGTTGCCTGGGAGGAAAGGGCTAATCTGTCCCCTTCTGGCTGCTGTTAAGAGCCAAGAATTTCTGGGCAAAAATCCAGTACACACTCACCTCTCCAAGGATCCTGTCCACACCCTCAGGTTATGCAAATTGAGATGTATGTAATTAATATAGAACAAGAGAGCCATGGTTGCCTCTATCAGCTACAGCATCCAAGTGAGAGAGGATCCAAGCAATTTTGTCTGCAAAGTATCTTGTAAATTCTTCACATCCAGCTGCACCAGTGGTTTGTGTTTTCTTCCTGGCTGCTCCAAGTTGTGGAATTCCCTCCCTCTGATGAGAGGCTCCCCAGGCCCACTCTCTGCTCTCTTCCCACAAAGGCCTTTCTATTTAGGCTGACCTCTGGCTCTTAATGTGGCCAAAAATTTTTTTTAATGGGGTAGGTTATGCTTTTATCTTTTCATTACATTTTAACGTTTCACACTGCTGTAATTTAGTGTTTTTAACAGAACCATTTATTTAATGCTTTTGAACTTTCATATAAAATAGATCTTACTTTTAAAGTTGATGTGAGCTGCCTCTATGGGGAGAAAGCCAGGATATACATTTTTTGTACATTATAGGCTAGAGCTTACTGGAAGGCATATGCCCTGGCTGTGATGCCAGCAAAGAAATTCTCTGTTGCCCCTATATGGATATGGCTGTCCAGGAGACTTTCTTGAGTTGTTGGGGCTTTTTATACGTTACCCTGCAAGGCTTGCACGATAGAGTACAAAAAGCCCCTAATGATATGGGACAGCTCTGCTAGACAACACCGTTTAGATGCAACAGTGGCAGAAAATTTCTATTGCCGCAGCATAGACTTTCCAATGGGCCGTAGCCTACGCTTGGTTGGGCCTGTTTCAAGCTTTTCATAATCAGAACTCCAGTCTTTGTCCAACTTATTAAATCACTGTCAGCTCCCCTGTAAAGCAGGAGCCTCACCTGGTTCGGCACTGTGGGAGTGGGCACTCAGGAGCAATCAGGTCCATCACTGTCCATTTCCCTATTCCAGAGATCAGCCAAAGAACTGGAAGAGCCATCCAGAATCCATCTGGATTTATAAGCTTTCTCATACAGACCATCTTAATCAGTCCCCCCCATGGCAGTGGCTCCAAGTCCCAGTGAATCTAAACCCCACAAGGTACGTAGTGATCTGCCTATGACCACAAAACTATAGAGCAGTGGTTCTCAACCTGTGGGTCCCCAGATGTTTGTGGACTTCAGCTCCCAGAAGCCCCAGCTACTATGTTCAATGCTCAGGGCTTCTGGGAGCTGAAGTCCATGAACATCTGGGGACCCACAGGTTGAGAACCACTGCTATAGAGGTTCTTCCACACCTAGATCAGCATCATCCCATCCAGCACAGAAAACTAGGCCCAGGCTGTGGCCAGCAGCATCAGTGGGGCTAGTCACTATTTGAGACAGACCCACAATTATACGGAGGGCACAAAGTTCTGAACAACCCTCAACAGAACCATACCAGCATGGATACGGAAGTCTCCTCGCACAGCGAGTGAAGGGTATTCTAGCATAACCACGGAGACTAGCTCAGCCAGCTCAGGCTGAGAGACTGATAAATCCAATAAATCCCTATTCTGTGCTGGCCATCCAACTTCAGAGAGATACAGTGAAACCCAGGAGACTCTGGAACTGGGCACCAGGTGAAGGAGATGGGATCCCAACAGACCACTGCAACTTCACTTCCACATCCCCAAGTCTCGTCTGCTGCGGATATGAAGAACCCAGGAGGACAAACCCCCTCCACTGCAACTTCATCCAGCCAAGTACTGCAACTTCATCATAACAGAAGCCAGGTGGGCACGCCAGTCACAGATCCTGGATCACGGCTGTTCTTTCATTTGCCAAACTGGCATTAAACAGCAGCATTCCAGAGGGCCCATTGCCAAGGCCACTCAGACTATTTGGACGGTTTGGGGGCAATCAAACTAATTGTTTCCGTGATCCGTTCATTTCTAAAGCACCCCTGTCCTACAC
Source organism: Iguana delicatissima (assembly GCA_948472985.1). Lineage (NCBI taxonomy): Eukaryota > Metazoa > Chordata > Lepidosauria > Squamata > Iguanidae > Iguana > Iguana delicatissima. The sequence goes on from CAOKZL010003580.1 coordinate 15,846, forward strand.
TCTCTTACCCCTTTGCTCTCCCTCCTCGTCCTAAAAGGTTGCAACTCTAAATTTTCCTTTATTAAGGTGGACTTTACCATTTATAATCATGTATAAGTCAACTTCACGTATAAATCAAGGGCAGGTTTTGGGGCCAAAATTATGGATTTTGCTATGACCTTTGGATAAGTCGAGGGTAAACCTTAAGGGCATATAATAAACAAATATTTTCCTCTCCTTTTAAAAATGCACAGAGCAAACGTACTAAAGAGAAGGAGAGGATTTATCTGAGGGGTTACAATAGGGGGTGCAAGTGGGGGGGTGCATTCATGCCCTTACAATGCCTACATCTATGCAAATACAAATGTGGGAAGAAAGAGCAAGGAAAGCAACCTGCCTTTGTTAGAGACTCATCATGAAGGCAGTGACGAGAAGCAGAGGCAAGAAGCAACTCTTGGCATGGTGAGGTGTGGAAGCTGCACTCCTGTCCCATTAGCCCCCCCTTGCCCAAACTGGAGAGAGAAAAGCAGCCAGCTTTCTTAGTCCGCTTTCTTTTTCAGCCCAAGCAGCCTTCAGCAGCGACATGGGGGAGCCCAAAGAATGTGACGCACCCACCATTTTGGGCACCTGAGGTAGAGCAACAGTAAATAAGGCTTTACTATATAAGCCTCACCTCACAAGGCTTTCAGAGACACTGCAAAGTCCCCCCTAAGGCTTACACAGTAATCCCCTATTAAAAACGGCTGCTCCACTTTGTTCCACTTCAAGGGTCCAAAATGGTGGGGCGCACAGAGCAAATCCAGTTGGCACTGTCATCATCTGTTTCCAGTACCAACCTGTGTATAAGTCAACCCAGGTTTTTTTTAGTTGACTTTTTTGTCAACTTTAACAACAACAATTTGTTACCCACCTCTCCCCAAGGCTCGAGGCGGGGTACAACATAGATGGAGTTAAAAGTTGTAGTTAAAATACACGTAGAACAATTAATTAAAATACATCATTGTTAAAAATATAATTAAAATATGGTTAAAACTACGATTAAAAATACAATTAAAAGCACAATTAAAACTAGACTGGGTAGGCCTGCTGGAAGAGATAAGTCTTAAGTACTTTTTAAAATTCTGCCAGCATATTTTGCTGTCAAATCTCTTCTGGCAGGTCACATACAGTAATCTTGCTTCTCCCATAGTGTATGTGAATGTGCGCATGACGAAGGATAAGCATTTTAATTCTACACCACTCTCCTCTCTAGCACTAAGGCCATTTCCACACTAGGCTGTTCTAGTGCTATTATTCCACTTTCAACACCCTATGGAATCCTGAGGTTTGCAATTTAAGGAAGGACCTTTGAGAGCCCCCCTAAACTGCAAATCCCAGGATTCCATAGGATGTAGCTTTCCAAACAAGTGTGCCGCGACATGTTAGTGCGTTGCCTGAAGTGTGTAGGTGTATCACCTACAATCTTGGAAATGTATGTTATTATATATAAATCCCATGTTTTTAAAAATATATGAAAGGTTTTCATGAGATATGTTGTGTCCCCATACATTTTGTTATTACAATTGATGTATGTGTCTGTATCTCTTATAACAGTTTAGTTTAACCTCTGGTTTGCTAGTAAAACTGAATTACTGCATCATGAAATGTTACATGTCTAAAAAGTGTGTCACCAATGTGAAAAGTTTGGAAAGCTCTGCCATAGGATGTTGAAAGTGGAATAATAGCACTAGAACAGTCTAGTGTGGAAATGGCCTAAGATGCTGTTCTTAATTTGTGTGCTGGAAAGTGAGAGGAGACCAGGACAAGGAGCAATGGATTCAAGCTGCAAGAAAGGAGATTCCCCTGGACCTCAGGAAGAACTTCCTCATGGTCAGGGCTGTCTGGCAGTGGAACATGCTGCCTCCATGGAGTGTGGTGGAGTCTCCTTCTTTGGAGATTTTTAAGCAGAGGCTGGATGTCCATCTGCCAGGAGTGCTTTGATGTGGGTTCCTGCATGGCAGGGGGTTGGACTGGATGGCCCCTGGGGTCTCTTCCAACTCTGTGATTCTATGTTTGTCCCACCCCACTTCTCCCACTGCCTCCAGGGTCATCACACCGATGGGGTGTTTCTTGCTTATCAGGAACCCCTTTTCCCTCCCTCCCAACAGTCACTGATCTCCACTTCCTGACCCAGAGAAGAAAGCAGGGTGGGAATCTGCTACGGCCTTCTCAGCTTCCACTCACCTTCACTCTGGTTGTAGAGATTCCTTAGGGTTGTCATGTTCTTTCTGAATACAAGCTCAGTGTCCTGCATGATTTGGGTCTCTTTGTCCCAATAACGTGCACCTGCCTTCTCCATCCAGGGTGCTCGTGGCTGGGCCCTCCTGGAATCGCTGTCATACTGATAAAAAGGCTGGTCGTCCACATACCCAACAACGATGAACTAGGGACACCCATGGCCAGGCTCTGACACAGAGGTATAGAAACAGCCAAGGGAGTGCGGCGAGGAGCCTGGAAAAGACATGCAGTGTTTCAGAGCTGGGCACTGAAACAGAGAATCCCTCTCCAGCTCAGAGCTCTTCCAAGATCTTGTTTCCACACCCCCAACAAGAGAAGCCCAAGATGTGAATTGGTGCCTAGGAGTGAGGGGCTGGGAGTGATCCATTCATTCCCATACGATATTTGGAGGAGGAAAAAAGGGGAAAATAGACAAGGAGGGCAAGCGACACAGCCAGTCGAAGGAAAAGGCAGATTTGAGTGGAAGAAGCAAGGAAGGCCACCTGGCATCTGGAACTGAGCCGGGAATTAAGAAAGGAGACATCTTTGGGAAAAACACAGCAGGGGCTGGAATGAAAAGAGGCAAAATTAATATCTGTGGCAAGATGTGAAGGAACTTGTGTAAGAAAAGGCAATATATTGGCTGGTAACCCCGCCTCTCCCAATTGAAGATGCACTCCATTTTCCTTTGATGACTACCTCCAAATGGTCTACATCCTGTGTCCAATTCTGGGCATCCCAATTCGAGAAGGACATGGTTAAGCTGGAGCAAGTCCAGAGGAGGGTGACCAAAATGGTGAGGGGCCTGGAAGCCATGCCCTATGAGGATAGACTTAGAGAGCTGGGTATGTTTAGTCCCCAGAAGAGAAGGTTAAGAGGGGACATGATAGCCATGTTTAAATATTTGAAGGGATGCCATGTAGAGGAAGGAGAGGACTTGTTTTCTGCTGCTCCAGAGACCAGGACAAGGAGCAATGGATTCAAGCTGCAGGAAAGGGGATTCCACCTGAACCTCAGGAAGAACTTCCTGACAGTCAGGGCTGTCCGGCAGTGGAATCTGCTGCCTCGGAGTGTAGTGGAGGTTTTCTTTGGAGGTTTTTAAGCAGAGGCTGGATGGCCATCTGTCAGGAGTGCTTTGAGGGTGTTCCTGCATGGCAGGGGGTGGGACTGGATGGCCCCTGGGGTCTCTTCCAACTTTACATTTCTGTGATTCTGTGATTCTGAAAAGGAACTGCAGCCACACAGCGGAGCAGGAGAATAAATATACAGAAATATTTTTTTAAAATGCGAACACAGTAATGTGGGGTGGATAACTTTTCACTGCTTATTTTTACATGGAAACTTTTATCTATTTTTACAACTTTACTGGTGCATAAGATACAAGAAACTGCTGCAACTAGTAATGCTGTAACTGAGCACAAACGGAGGACACGACAGATGAAATGGCGTGGGGACTCCCGTAATTGCAAAAGAGCAATCTGACCTCACTGTGGGTGGAGAATCCCAATTCTCCCTCCCTCGCCCGCCGTTTTCAGGCCAGGAAATCCACTTGCAGAGACCCCTACTCTGGTTGTCAGACCGGATGCAAACCCCGCCCCTCCCGCCGCCGCCAAAGCAGCACTCCCCAGGGCCGTCCCAAGACATTTTGCTGCCTGAGGCGGAGGAGTGAAGGAGCCTTCCGAGGGGCCACGGCCCCCAAGGCTAGCTAGGTTGTCTTGGCCCCGGCTTGAGCACCCCACGACCCCCTCTTCCCCTTCGCTCCCCGGCAGAGAAAACGGCAAGAGAAATCAATGTACCAACTCACCATCCGCTGCCTGAGTCGGCGGCAGGGCCAGCCCCGAGGCCCCCAAAAGCAAGAGGGCGGCCGCGCCCACAAGAGGCCCAAGGGACGCCATCCGACCCCGAAACGCGACATTCAGGCAGCTTCTCACGGCGACATATTTGAACAGCAAGAAGCGCCCCGGCTGCTGAAAAGAAAGGAGAGAGCAGCGATTGGGTGAGGAGGAAATATTCAGCCAATAGACAAGAAGCACTTCAGTGTCGCTTGTGGTTGCTAGGCAGACCGCCAGGCGGCCGCGCGAGAAAGTTGGAAAGCGAAAGCGAAAGTTTTCCTGCAGGGCTCCTTGGGGGGAATCCCCTCTTCTGCCGGAGGAAGGGAAGCGACAAAGAGTATCTGGAGTGGATTCCGAAATGGAGTCTGGAAAGGCAAACCGGGAGGGATCCTTCCCTGCGTTCTCCAGGACTGGGAATAAATCTTCCGTGGAGCAGCCGGTGGAAGAGTTAGCTGGATACCACAGTCGCCAGAGTGAACTCTTCCGCCCCCAGGACATTAAATTTACTCAGATAAAAACATTCTAAAAACGTATAATTTTTTAACAAAGTATAATAAAACATACAAATTCCAATACCAAAATCTTTGACATGTGCATTTCGAAATGAAATTAGGTGAATATTAAATATTTACAAAACTTTTAATATTTATATACAGTTACATGCATGTTTTGTAGTACTAGATGTAAAAGAGATGGCTCAAAATGGGTAGAGGGCAGAGTAGTTTCCTTCATCCCTAATCGGAAGTTATATCTGAAGAACATGTTATCCTGCACTTTTGAGACCTAGGTTCCTCCCGCATCCAAGAGTAAACTCTTTTTTGAAGGACAGATCTACCATATTTTGAGTTGGAGGACATGCTAAGTCGAAAATAAACGCACCTACAAATGTCATTACTGTTATCTGACAGCAATACCAGATCTGGCAGATTTATTTGAATGAATTCGAAATATGAATAATTTTAAAGGGGCCTTTTAGTTTTCTGAGTCCTTAGGGGTTCTTTTCCCAAGAGGGCCACTCTTACTGGAGGGGAATTTGCAATGCCAGATCTGGCCCATGATCAGCAGGTGGTAAAGAGGTTGTGCCGTAATTGTGTTACCGTTGCTTTTGTGTGCCTTCAAGTCATTTTCAACATAGGGCAACTCAAAGGCGAGGTTTTCTTGGCAAGATTTGTTCAGAATAGGTTTACCATTGCCTTCTTCTGAGGCTGAGAGAGTGGAACTTGCCCAAGGTCCCCCAGTGAGCCTGGGCTTACAGGTTTTATCGCCGATCACCATTGTTTTTCACCACGACTTCAGAAGAAAGCAGTCGACTCTCCTTTTTGGGAGACCTTTAAAGAGAGGTTGGATGGCCCTGTCTCAGAAGTAGTTCAGTTGTGTATTCCTGAATGGCAGTAGGTAGACTAGATGGCCCTTCATGGTACCTTCCAACTCTGTAAGTCTAGGGCCATTTCTTCATTGCACTGTTACAGTGCTATTATTCCACTTTCAACATCCTATGGAATCCTGCGGTTTGCAGGTGAGGGAGGGACATTTAACATTCTCATAGAATCACAGAATTGGAAGAGACCCCAGGAGCCATCCAGTCCACCCCCCTGCTATGTAGGAACACCCTCAAAGCACTCCTGACAGATGGCCATCCAGCCTCTGCTTAAAAACCTCCAAGAAGGGAGACTCCACTACACTCCAAGGCAGCAGATTCCACTGATGGACAGCTCTGACAGTCAGGAAGTTCTTCCTGAGGTTCAGGTGGAATCTCCTTTCCTGCAGCTTGAATCCGTTGCTCCTTGAGCTGGTCTCTGGAGCAGCAGAAAGCAAGCCCGCTCCCTCCTCAACATGACATCCCTTCAAATATTTAAATATGGCTATCATGCCCCCTATAAATCTTCTCTTCTGCAGACTAAACAATACCCAGGTCCCTCAGCCGCTCCTCATAGAGCATGGCTTCCAGACCCTTCACCCTTTTGGTTGCCCTTCTCAGCCAGAGAGCTCTTTGGCTTCATTAAAGTACAAATCCCAGAATCCCACAGGATATTGAAAGTGGAGTAATAGCACTATAACAGTGTAGTGTGGAAATGGCTGATTAAAAGACCTCCCTGTTGCTGAGTATGGAGGAATCATCCATTGCTTTCCCCGCCTGGCTTCTTGGGAAGGACTGCAGCTTCTGTAGCTCCCCCTCTTAATTTGCATTTCCTAGCTGTTAGGCACCCAACTGTGGGATCTGGACCCCAAAGCTTTTGTTCCAGGGATTTTGCCAAGAGAGAGCTAGAGTGACAGCTTGGCAGCCTTTGGCCCTTGCTAACACGCCCAGGCTTGGCCATTTGCAGAGTGTAACCTGTCACACGGCTTGGATTCCAGCTCCCAGAATGCCTGACTGCTTTGTACCTGGGGCTTCTTGGAGTTAAAATGCAGAATATCTGGAGGCAGGGTTACCAGGTGTTCCTTACTGTAAGGGGATGTCCTTTGAGGGCCAGAAAGCTTGTCCCTTCCAGGACTGGCAGGCATCCCCTATTGTAAAGGATGTCTCCTATTTGAGAATTCAAAGACTTTTCCTTTTATTCAGACTGAACAAGATGCCAAAAATAGTCCTGTATTTTGGGGTATGGGCCCTTCCTAAAGAGAGAAATGTGTGTGTATAATGTAACTTATGAAGCTGGACAGTACTGTATTTGGTGGCATATAACACTTACTTTTTCCTCCGAAAAATACTGTTTGAAAATGCGGTGAATCTTATACACCAGTATGTCTTATATGCCAGCAAATAGTATTTGCCAGTGTATAAATAGGGTGCGTCTTTTATGCTGGCAAATATAGTTTATTAATTGTACAGAGAAATATATAGCAAAGTATTTAAGTAGGACAGTGGTTCTTAACCTTTTCTTTACTGGGGACCCCCCACTAAATTTAAGTTAAGTCCCCCAAGGCTTAACTCAAGATTTAAATATTTAAATATTCAAATATTTATTTATTTATTTATTTATTAAAGGCTTCTGGAGATTAGGATTCAAATTCCTACTCAGACACTGGATGACCTTGGACAGGTCACATTCTCTCAGCCTCAGAAAAGACAAAAGCAAACCCCCTCTCCAAAAAGATGTTAAGGTGGCTGTAACTCAGAAGTGATTTGCAGACACACAACAGCAAAGTGCTGCTGACGGGGAGGTTCTTTCTAGCCATCATGTTTCTCTCTTTAGAAAACAGACTTATGGGGATTTGGGGTTTCCCTCACAGTCTTTTTTTTTCCATGGGGGTGAGGGAATTAATTCCTCTTTTTTGTGTCCCCCTGCATTGGCATCCAGGGCACGTTCCCCAGTCACCCCACCCTAGATATGCCTCTGGGACTATGCTGATGGCAGCAGTGTTGCTGATTTCCCAGGTCAGACAGGCTTTTGCTGAGGAGCCAAGCTAAATGTGCCAAACAGCTCCTGGGCAACAGCAGTAGTGTGTGTGTGGGTGTGTGTATGGGGGTGGGTGTGTGCCACTGGTAGAGGATCTCTGAGACAACAGTAGTGGCACCATAGCTAATACATCTTAGTATTGCACAGAGGGAGGCGTGGTAAACCTCTTTTTAAAGATCATTTATCAGGAAAACCCTATGATGGGACAATCCAACATGGAACAAGAGATAGTGCCAGAAGATGAGACTCCCAGGTCAGATGGCTCTCAACAAGCTACAGAGGAAGAGCAAAGGACAATTACAAGTAGCATTGTGGCTAAAAACGCAACTGGACTTAAGCCAAAAGGACATTCAGCTGCTGACATGCTCAGAGGCTAAAGGAAAGTCCAAAGCTGCATGACACATATTACAGGAGCATGGAATGTGAGAAGCATGAATCGGTAGATATTAGACATAGTAAAACAGGAAAGGTAACATGTAAACATTTCAATACTTGGGGTAAGCAAGCTAAAGTGGATAGGAATCGCACATTTTGAGTCAGATAGTTACACAGATATGACCATCAACTCCAGCTACAGAGACCAGGACAAGGAGCAATGGATTCAAGCTGCAGGAAAGGAGATTCCACCTGAACCTCAGGAAGAACTTCCTGATGGTCAGGGCTGTCCAGCAGTGGAATATGCTGCCTCAGAGTGTGATGGAGTCTTCTTCTTTGGAGGTTTTTAAGCAGAGGCTGGATGGCCATCTGTCAAGAGTGCTTTGAGGGTGTTCCTGTATGGTAGGGGGTTGGACTGGATGGCCCCTGTGGTCTCTCCCAACTGTACATTTCTATGATTCTATTATTCAATATTTTACTCAGGAAATGAAAATCTGAGAAAAAATGGGGTGGCATTAATAGTGAGGAAAGATATAGCCAAAGCAGTCAAAAGGTATAGTGCAAAGTCTGACCGAATCATGTCAATAAGACTTCAGGGAAAACCCATCAATATAACCGTAATTCAAGTTTATGCTCCAACAACATAGGCAGAAGAAGTAGGAACTGAAAGATTCTATGCAGGAATCAGAAGGAAACTGGTCACACACCAAACAGGACTTCTTGTTCATCATTGGTGACTGGAATGAAAAAATAGAGAATAGAACAGAATCTAAGATTGTAGGAAAATTTGGCCTAGGACCAAGAAATGAAGCAGGAGACTGACTGGCTGAATTTTGCAAGGACAACAGTTGGTTCACTGCAAACACATTCTTCAAGCAGTCCAAGAAGCGACTATTAACATGGAACCAATGACCAATACAGAAATCAAATAGAGTACACAGTAGGAAGCAGAAGATGGAGAAGCTCCATTCTGTCTGCAAAAACAATACCAGGAACAGATTGTGGCACAGACCATGAACTATTAATAGCAAATGTTAGAATAAGGCTGAAGAAGAACACTAAACCAACCAGTCAAAATACAACCTGAAGGACTTCTGTTTTGACTGCGAGAGTTTGGAGGCATGATCTTCAGAGAGTCGTCCTGAAGGTCGCCACTGTTGCAGGCTATTGGTAGAACACAAGTTTGGGAACCGATTTGTTTGGTACCCCAGAAGAAGGGGGAGTCCAGCCAGAAATGGATGGGCAACAAAAGCCAGGACTGACATTTTCTTCACCGACCGTGAAAGGTGGAAGTAGACAAGTCTGTCGAAGGCTGCTGCCACCATTGACAGCTCACCCACAGCAGAAGGGGGAGGATTTCCTCCTCTTCGATTATCCCAGCTGCTGAATTTTTTCCCCTTTTTTTTAGCTGGATATTCAATTTTTCTAGTTCAACGTACCAACTGGAAGACCTGCAAAGAGGGTAGAGAACTTTCCCTTCTAGTGTATTCCCTGCGGGTGTAAATGGAGGTTTGCAGGGTGTGTCTCCACCCCTCTAACTCAGCTGTAATCAGCCTTATTTTACCAAAGGGAGATTGAAAGTGGCAAAGCTTTTCAATTTTGTTTGTGGGCTCCTCCTAGCCCTCACTTTTTCCCCCTTTCCTTTAAGTGTATACAACATTTATTGCTGACTTGATATATATATATTTTTTAACTTTGCCAATTTGAAGTGAAGACATTTGAAAGTATCATAGATTTCCATGGACTTCAGAACTCTCTGAGAGCGTTAGAGCTGTGAATGGTGAGTGCTGGAATTTTTTTTTCTCTTTTTTTTGGCCCATAGGATTTAAGGGAATGAAGATATCGGACTGAAACATTTTGTGGGAATCTGCTGGTTACAGAGGCCTACAGACTCATTGTAGAACTGGATGGCACTAGTTCTATGGTCGTCTGGCAGATGAGCAAGCGGAGGATAGAATCTGTCCCAAATGTTTCTCTGGTAGGCAGCCAGGCACACTTGTGTGTTTGAAATCCTGGTAATCAGGGAAAATGCGGAATAGAAGCGTCAACTGAAGGTGTCCAAGCGACGACCTTCATGGTCTGTTTGAACCCTCTTGCCTCCCTTCGTCTATGAGGATTCAACGACCATCGAATTCTGTATTGGATGGTTAAAAAGGAAGTCAACATTCTCTTTCTGCGTCTGATAAAGATGCTCCAGACGGTGAGGGATTGGCTGGAGCAAGGCCACTTGGGCCCAAGAGTGTTTCAATACTTCCTGCAAAAAAGGAATGGTATCGGAGCCGTTAAATGAGGCTACATATCAACGTAGTGAAACACTGGGTCCTGCACTGTTGGAGCAGCCCTAGAAAAGTCTAGGCCAAGAGCATTGGCCATCCTGACCAGGATGCTGGAAAATTGCTTCACATCCTCAGGAGCCGAATCTGGAGTCGGTTCTCCAAACGCCAACAGCGGAGAGGTGTGAGAGTCTGACACAGAGTCCACAGAGTCACTGTTGGAATTGTAAGAGGCTGAAGACTGAGAAGGAGACCGACGGGACTGAGGCAGATCTGGTACCGGAAAGGGAGGAGTGATCAGTGGAGCACCAGTAGAAGCCAGTATTGTAGCCAGTACCAGGGGCTGTACGGACGTCGCTATCGATGCTGATGCCGAGGACACCGGAATAACTGCTGGGTTAGGTCGGACTACAGACTGCGTCGGTACCAGAGCCATTAAAGAGGTCGGTAACGTGGACGGTGGGTGAATATCAGGCGGAGGGCAAGAAACCGTTGCCATCACCTGAGGAGGAGGTGAGATTGGCCTATGTCGAGGTGACCGGTCATGGGAGCGACAGTGGGCTGGAGAGCACCGGTAATATGGAGAGCGGGACTGAGAACGTGTCCTCAAACGTCGGTATCGAGATGGGCATTGATAATGAGATGCAGAGGAACGCGACGGAGACCTAGAGTGCCACAGGCGATAAGGAGACCAGTGATGAATGTCCACATGGTACCAATCACGATAGGCCAGTGAATCCAAATAACATGATCCAGGCTGCTCTCTCCAAAGATACTCGTGGCCATACCGAGTAATATAGGAGGTAGAAGAAAAGGGCAAATCAAGCCTCGCCCGGAATGGGTCACAACAGGCATGGAAATCCTGACAACGTGGGGACTGCCTCTGTCGCCGTGTCCTGGAGAGCATGCCATGTTAGATTGGGGGCGATCATGGGAAGGAACCCGAGGGTGATCACGGGAAGAAACCTGAGGAGCATCCAAACAGGTTGGATGGTCGAACTCGGAATCCGCTGAAGCAAGTAACAGAGGAAGCGGAGTTTGCATAGCCACTACTCCAGCTTGGGCCGATGTGGGCTGTGAAGACAACAATGGCAAGGGTCATTGTTCAGAGTCTGAAGTCGGCTCCGTTGGTACCAGAACTGACAGTACTGGGAGCTGAACATCTTCACACTCCAGTGATTGTTGGGGAACGTCCTCTTCCTCCACGGTAGCCATTGAAGGCTGTGTTGGAGGGGGCGTTGGAAGAAGGGTTGACTGGTGGCCCGCAGGAGAAGGAGGGTGGCATTTGTCCTTCTTCTTCTTCTCCTTAACAGAAGAGTCTGCAAGGTGGGAAGAAGATCGCCTTCACTGAGCCACTGTAGGGACATTGTGAAGCTGAGTCGAGGCTGGTTGAGAGCCCAAAGAAGCTTCCCCAGAGGAAGAGGTGATAATTGCCATCCCAGAGAGCTTTGGAATCCTTGGCAATGAAGAAACCAGAGGCAAGGCTGTGGAGGACGGTACCGAGATTGGCACCGATGTGGGCGGTACCGACGAAGTCGATACCGAAGAAGAGGGTGTCGATGCAGGCCTCAAAGACCTGGGCGGCCGAGAGAAAGCCATGGAGGAGGTGAAACGGGCGGTATTAGAAGCCGCCTGCTCCTTAATCCGGAGGGCTTGCTCCCAACAGTGGGATTTCAACCGGGAGGCCCTGTTTTTTAAGGTTTGAGATGTAAAGTCCTTACAGATGGAACATGCCTGGACGTTATGGGCCTCTCCGAAGCAGAAAAGGCACTCGGAGTGACTGTCGGACAAAGCGACCTTGTGACCGCAAGACATGCAAAGTTTAAACAACGAAGACATAGAAAGGGGGAAGAGTTCTTACAAACTTTCTGTAGAAGAAACAGCAAAAAACAAGGAAATAGAAGAAGCAAAGCAAAACTGCTCAGCGAGGAAGGCTTTCCGAGCTGCTAACAGGTCAGCGGATGGAAAGAAACTGAGGAGAAACTGTTAGCTTGGTGGGACTGAACATGCTCCGTACCAGATGGGGAAGGGGTTCCCACCAAGCTGCTCAGCTCTGGAACTTTCCGAAAGCTACTGCGCATGTGTGAAGATTCCCATTGTGTGAGGAACAGAGACCATGAAGAAGAATCATTCTTATTAAGTCTTGTAAAATTTGACCAAACAGGAAACAAAAAGACTACATATGACTACAGCAGCCAGAATAGTCTTTGCAAGCCATGGGCGAGCCAGTTGCATTCCCACTGAACAAGAATGGACTGAAAAGTTAATAGCTGAAATGGACAACCTGACATATATACTAGATGGGAAAGGGGACAATAAATTTTGTAAAGATTGGGAACCAGTTAAGCAATATCTTCAAGCTAAAATTGGGGATGCAAATACAATTGGATTTGATAATTGATTATCCAATAAATCCACAGTTCTGATTGATCAGATTTTGGGCCTAAACTAATTTAACTTGCAATTAGCGCTTCTTGTTTAAGTAGTAACTATTTATTGAGAGCAATAACAATATTGCAAAATTGAATCTTTTTTTCCTTTGCTAGGAATTATAATCTATAATTATTCATAATATATTTATTATTATAAGAGTATCTTTTTGACTTTTTTAAACCAACCTTGGCGATAACATTAAATCTGAAAGAGGCAAAGAAGAGAATATGTCTTGTATGATAAAAATTCCCACCATGAAGAACAACTTGGGAGGAAAAAAAAGGAATGAGTAACAGAGATTATTATTATTTTTATTACTCTGGGAATTTATTAAGTTCCTACTAATGTTATGTTCTTATTTTTACTTTCTTTCCTTACTTTTCTCTTATCACTCCTTTTTTTTAGTTTATGGAAAGCTGAAATGACACGCTGTTCTGTTTTAGCCTGCAGCCTTTTTGTATGGGGAAGTCACCTTTCCTTCCCTTTTCCTTTTTTTCTTCCTTCCCTTCCTCCTCCTTCATATGTTAGCGTTCATACTCATGTAAATTTAACGTAGTATAAATTAGGTACAGTTTAAACTCTTTCCATTCTTCCCTTCTATATGTTTCTTTCCTTATTTGAATAATCTGTAAATGCCTGTATGATATATATTCATTTGAATAATTCCTTATTATTCCTTTTTATTCAACAGATTCTATTGTTATCTGGGTCTTGTATTTATTAGGGATGGGACGAATCCAGAATTTTCTGAATCCAGATCCGGATCCAAATCCCTGGAAGGTTCTGGGAATCCACGAATCTCACGAATCTCGAATCTTTCAAATCCTTTTTTAAAAAAGAGTTTAAAAAGCAAGGGAAAGAAGGATAATCTTGGGCAAGACATGCTCTCTCAGCCTTAACAAAAGCCTAGGCAAAGGCAAACCTCCCTCTGAAGAAATCCGGTCAGGACAATTGTTACAGTTTTGCCTCAAGGTCTCCCCAGACTGAAAATGACAGGAAGGCCCTTTCTACATAGGCAGGAAAATGTGGATTAATCTTGTAACACACCTTGTAAAACTCCAAACCCCAGAATTGTGTCTGAAAGGGGTTTGCAGGGGAGCTATGCTTCAGCCATCCTTGAAATCTCAAGCCTGTCCCTTCTAGTCAAGTGTGGAACTTAAATATGAAATGTTTAATTTAAATACATTAGAATACAAGCCCAGATGTAATTTGTGAAATTGTTAGCAAAGGCCACTATTACTGAAAGAGAAAACCTTACCTACTTATTATCTTCCCTTGTAAGTACGGTCTCCCTAATTTTCAGGCGTCTCGGTCTCCCTGATTTTCAGGCATCCCGGTCTTCCTAGTTTTCAGGCATCCCGGTTTCCAACAATAGTTGGAAGATTTGAAAGACTGGGTTTGCCAATTTTGGCACAGGGATTCAGATTTGGAAATCTCAAATCCTTACCCAGGATTCTAGGATTCGGTTGGCCCATCCCTAGTATTTATAATACACCTTTATTGATGTACTTCTTTTTTTCTTACTTATAAGTAATTTAATATAATTAAACATTTTTAAAAAATACAACCTGAAGAACATCCCCATAGAATTTAAAAGACAGTGTGAAAAATAGATTTGCACTATTAAGCTTTGATCTGTGTTCCTGTATGGCAAGGGGTTGGACTGGATGGGTCCTGTAGTCTCTTCCAATTCTATTATTATATGATTCTATGAGTTTAAACTTCATTGCCCTACCAGGAGCCAGAATTCTGGACCAAATCCAAGCACATCACCAGGGAGGAATGCCAAAGGAAACTATCTGTAGCCAAAAAGAAACAGAAGCCTCAGTGGATGGCAGATGAACCTCTTCGAGCAGTTAAGGATGGACAAGAAGCAAAAGTAAAAGGGGACACAAATAGAGTCAGAACCCTGCATGCAACTGTTCAAGGACCTCTGCGCAGGGACAAGTAGAACTACTATAATATTCAATGCAGAAAATAAAAGATGACAACAGCAAAGAAAAAACAAGCGACATCTTCTACCAGATCCAAGAAATCAAAGAGAAAGTTAAATCAGGAGTGAGGATGCTCTACAACCAGCAGGAAAACACATGATGAAGTAGAAATAGAAAGACATTGGAAACAATACACAGAAGAACTGTATAAAAGTGATGAAAGGTTGACAGATTCATTCAAGCAAGAACCATGTGAAGATGAACCAACAATTTTAGAAAATGAAGTGAAAGTTGCACTCAGAGCAGTTGGGAAAATTAGATCACCAGGAACAGAGGGCATACCAATAGAACTGCTTCAGCCTACAGATACAGAATCTGTTCTAATTCTAAGTAAAATCAACAAATATGGAACACAAAAGAACGGCACACAGATTGGAAATATTTAATATATGTTCCAGTTGCCAAGAAAGGGGACACCAAGGATTATTGTTACCACAGGAGCGCTGCATTTCCTATGCAAACAAAGTCATGCTCACAATTCTACAACAAAGACTTCTACCACAGACGGAGCAAGAAATTCCAGATGTCCAAGCTGGGTTCAGGAAAAGAAGAGGCACTAGGGATCATATTGCAAACATACATTGAATAACGGAAAGCACCAAAGAATTTCAAAGAAAATCAGCCTGTGCTTCATAGATTATAGCAAAGCCTTTGATTGTATAAACCATGAGAAACTATAGGTTGCTCTTAAAGAAATGGGTGTGCCAAAGTATTTGATTGTCCTGATGCAGAACCTGTATGTAGAACAAGAGCTTCCTGTTAGGACAGAATACAGAGAAATGGAATGGTTTCCAATTGGCAAGGAAGTCAGGCAAGACTACATTTTATCATCCTATCTGTTTAGCTTGTATGCTGAACATATCATATGTTAAGTAGAATTAGACGTGGAGGAAGGAGTATGAAACTGGAGGAAGGAACATCAACAATTTAAGCTACGCAAATGACACCATACTACAGTGGTCTCAACCTGTGGGTCCCCAGATGTTTTTGGACTTCAGCTCCCAGAAGCCCTGAGCATTGGCCATAGTGGCTGGGGCTTCTGGGAACTGAAGTCTACAAACATCTGGGGACCCACAGGTTGAGAACCACTGCCATACTACTAGCAGAAATTTGGGACAATTACCGAAGAAAGTCAAGATAGAAAGTGCAAAGTCAGGTTCACAGTTGAACATTAAGAAAACAAAAATGATAACCACAGATGATTTACATAACCTTAAAGCAGATGATGAAGGCACTGAAATAGTTCAAGATTTTCCATAGCTTGGCTCAGTCATTAATCAGAATGTAGATGATAGTCAAGAAGTTAGAGGAAGACTAAGAGTCAATGGAAAGCTATAACTCACTAGAAAGGAAAATAATGCCTGGGAAGGTTGTAGGAAAAGAGAAGACTGCATTACAGATGGATAAACTCAAACAAAGACTTGTTCCTAAATCTGCAAGACTTGGTGGTCTCTTATCCATAGGGCCACTATAGGTCAAAATCAACTTGATGGCATTTGGCAACAACAACAGCTCATCTAGATAAAGGCAGATTGAACAGAAATCTTTAAATCTTCTACCTTGGATCTTTTTCTGGTTCTCTCCCATGTCATGTGAATAGGTACCTTTCTCTCTCTGGCTCCACAAAGAGACAGTTGTGGTGATTCAGCAGCGCCCCGGGAGACCAAGAAGAAAAAAGCCTCTTCTTCCTTAGCTGATTTCCCGGAAGAAGCAGAGCAAGGCAGGCAAACCAGTCTTGTATGCCAGTTGAGAGTTAATTGCTCTGTAGCCAAAGCCAGGCAGTCTCCACTGAAACTTGCCCATCCTCTCCCACCTTCACCTCTGTAGAAAGATAGATGTATTGTGCAGCTTTTGTAAGCAAGGAGGGGCAGTGATGGAAAAACTAAACATGTTGGTTCACCACACATCCAACAGCAGCCTTGCTAAGTCTCTAAACCTAGAAGATAGGTGCTTGATACTGCTCCAAAGATATGAATGGGCTGTACACAAAAGCACCATTCAACTGGCAAGACCTCTTGAGGAATGCAGCAGACTGACAGCCAGCCTTGCGTAGGTTCCCTTCCATTCTCTTCTAGATATATTGTGCTGAAAGCAAAGAGTCCAAAATCAAGCCAGTGTCAGGGAACCATCAGGACACTAAAACCTAAGTTTTCCGGAATTCAAATGCAAAACATTACTCCGTCCCACGGACTCCCCTACTATGCACATGTATGTGTGCACAGACAGACAGACCGACAGACACATAGCAGTTCCCTGCACAACCTCACTGCTGTAAGCCAAATATTGGAGTGAATAGATTTTCATCAATTACTTAATTTTTTTAAAGAGAGAATAAGGTTCTTTTTTTTTTTTGGTTCAATATGAACCAGCCTCCATGCAGAGAGGAATTCAAGTCAAATGCAATCCTTTTTAAAAGTTCTTCTAAATCAGGGAAGAATGCTGAGAATAATTTCAATGTCGACTTTCCTTTCTCCTTGGATCTTCCATTCCCTATAGGGTAGTTGGCCTCTATCACACAAACTGGCACACAAGATTTTGGCCTCCACCTGGGCAAAGAGATTGCTGTGATGGGGTAGTAGTGCCGGAGTCCAAAGACAGCAACACCATTCCTTCCCTTTTCACCTGTCTTTTCCCAAAAAAAGGCAGAGCCAGGCAAGAAAGTCACTCTTGTCAGAGATAGTGTTAATTGTAGCCAAAGCCAAGAAATCTCCACAGACGCAGCAGAATGGTCATTTCAACCCCAACTGGAAGGTAGAAATTCACACGGTGCCAGTTTTCAAAGTAGGGAACATCTGAGGAGCACAACTGATTTGCAACTGGCCTTTTGGTGGATTCCTCTCTTCTCTCTCCTCACATCCCACTGGGGCACGACACTGCAGAAAATGAAAACAAAGGAGTGTGTGAAGTTTAGCCACCATCTTGGAACTGAGAATATGCCCAGGAATTGGGATCAGTCCACCTGGTCCTACCCACTGGTTTACAAAGGGCCAAACCAGGTTCCCCTTAAAAGTGAGGGGAGGATGTTACTTGAGCTAAACAACATAGAAAGTTCAACTTGTCCTCAATATGAGAGCTCAGGCATACACAGATAAATCGGAATAGCTGAATGTAATGAATAGTTCAAATAATTAAGCAAATAAATAAATAATATAGCCTGAGTATTTTAATATTCAAGACTGTAGCAGGGGTGGAAGGACAAATTTACTCCTTTCCTCCCATTCCTTGGTTCCAAGGAAAATGTCTCCCTTGAAAGACAAAAGAATGGAAGGAACTGGTTTCTCTTCCCATCTAGAGCAGCTGCAATCCCAATAACTGTCAGCCTAAATCAGACTGGGCAGCTGCCAGGGGTTCAAGGGCATGCATCCCTCCCACGGAATCTAAGAGGGCTGAATGTATATTGAATTGTATAACATTTGGACATATGACTATATTTGGGGGGCTTTTTGCACTCCCTCCACCCCATTCTCCAAGCCCAGATAGGGCTTTTTCCAAAGAGGATATGATTGTACTTTTACTTCTTTTTGGGGAAGAAAGCCTGGACAAGCGTTAAAAAAAAAGGGGGAGGAGAAAAGGATCTTATTTTAAAGATTAGAACCTTGCCTGTGTGACAATCTTATTCTAGCAACATTTTGTGTAAATTATATTTCAGAGAGGAAAAGGTCACTCACTTGGTGCTGTTTTGTAGGGTGCTTTTGCTTGGTGACTCTCTGCAGAAATAGAATCCAGAGTCAGAAAGGGTTCTCAAGACATCACCCCACCCCACCTTTGCAATGAGAGGGCTCTGGGATCCTCAACCCCACTCAGCAGGTGTTCCACCGGTCTCTACCTAGTAACTTTCAGGGACAGAAGACCTGGAGGCTCCTCAGGGTACGACATCCTTCCACGTATCTTTTGTATGTCTGCTTTATTTAAAATAGCTACAACCTGGTCCTTTCCTCTGGAACATGAACATGCAGCTCAAGCAGCAGTAAAATAAAAGTGAGGCTGAGGGCACCTCTGAGATGGCAGAGCAGGGAAACATCTTCTCCAGCCACAGAGAGCACAGGCACTGCCTGGGGGAAGCAGTTAAGTGCCCTCTGGAAAAGAAACTCCCCCCCTTGTGATGGACTCCAGATAAGTCTCATTTTACATGTGCATCCAGACTGACTGAAAACTCTCAGCTTTTGTTCCTGTTCTAATTTTATACTGGGTCAAAATAAACCAACCTGGGGAGCTGGTATAAAAGGTCTCTGATCTTACTGGGAGCTGAAAGAAAATATTCTGTGATAAACAGAAAATATATGGGTCTCCAAAATAAAACTGGAAAGAACAGAACAAAATCTGAGAATTTGTTTTTTTTTTAATCAGCCTGGATGTGCCGCAGAGGCCTCTATTTTAGTATCACCTTAAAATTAAGATAAAATTGAGATCTGAAGAGTTCGCATCCAAATCCACAGGAGTCACTTTTGAGAAAAGGCACTTGAGAAAAGAGCATTACAGCATGATATTGTGCTCCTTAACCTCTCAAAATTATGTCTCACTGTATGAGACAGGGCCTTCTCGATAGTGAACGTGTTTAGGATTTCAGCCTTGACGGGAAAATATACTATCAGTTCCCCAGAAATGTGTGACCCCTCAGCCCAATTGTTGGTTTTTTGATGCTGCAAAGAGAGAGAGAGAGCAACTAAGCTCTAGAATAGCTTAAGACAAAAACTGTTCCCTAAAGAAGAGGCTTAGCATAGACATCTATTTCTTAAATAAATACTTTCAGAATGTGAATAACAGGCACAGAACTGTTTCTATTCTACAGAAAAGAAGAATATTACAGTCATAGCTACTGAAGGGATGGTGGGGGCTGTATTCTAATTGCTGTTGCAAAAAGCATATTGGGATCACAGAAAAGCAGAAGCCCTTTAAAAACTGCTTCAGGAGATGTGAAGGATACTTTCCACATGAGCCTGCTGATAACTTTGGTAATTATCTGAGTCCCTATCCCATGTCCCATGCCGCAAAAGTCATATTGGTGGAAAAGTGGGACAGGGCCTTTTTCCTGCTAGCACTTCATCTGTGGAAATCACTTCCTCTGGTAATTAATTGACTCTAAGATATTAAGAATATCGGCAGGGCCACAGGATTCCCACTTTGGATCTTCCATTGGCTATTTCCTAGAGGGAGGGGTGGAGTCAGGCACAGCCATGGTCCCCAGAGCCAGCAGCCTCCACAATGGAAAGAAAAGTGCTTTAGAAACAGAAAAATATTGATACACAATGTAAAATCCTTAAAAGCCACTGGGACTTAATTCTACATAATTCTGCTTAATACTACAGCTATGGCCCATGTGAGGAATTGGACAATTGATAAGATGACATTCAGTTTCATTCTAGTTCTCAGATACTTGGATTTGTGAAACCAGACTTCATCTGTTAATAATCAAAGGGTTATTTAATCTCACATAGACAGAATTAAATCTGTCAACAAATAAGGAAAATGAAAGGTCCACAGATTGGAAAAGGTCAATATACATTCCAATCCCCAAGAAAGGGGCCACCAGTGATTGCAGTAACCACAGGATCATTGCATTAACTTGCCAGGCAAGCAAAGTCATGCCCAAAATTCTACAACAAAGACTTCTACCATATAAGGAGCAAAAAATTCCAGATGTCCAAGCTAGGTTCAAGAAAAGAAGAAGCACTAGGGATCATATTGCAAACATATGTTGGATAATAGAAAGCACTAAAGAATTTCAAAAGAAAATTGGCCCGTGTTTCATAGATTATAGCAAAGCCTTTGACTGTGCAAATCATGACAAACTATGGATCATTCTTTAAAAAACAGGTGTGCCAAAACATTTGATTGTCCAAATGCATAACTTTTGTATGCAAGACATGAGCCTACTGTACAGACAGAACATGGAGAAATGTAATGGTTTCCAATTGACAAGGGGGTCAGGCAAGGCTGCATTTTATTCCCCTATCTGTTTAACCTGTATGCTGAACATATCATATGTAAAGCAGGATTAGGCTCAGAGGAAGGTGCTGTGAGAACTGGAGGAAGGAACATTAGTAATTTAAGATATGCAGATGACACCATACTACTATCAGAAAACAGCAAAGATTTGGAACAATTACTGAAGAAAGTCAAGATAGAAAGTGCAAAGTCAGGTTTACAGTTGAACATTAAGAAAACAAAAATGATGACCACAGATGATTTACATAATTTGAAAGGAAACAATTATGACATTAAAACTGTTCAAAATTTTCCATACCTTGGGTCAGTCATTAGTAAGAATGGAGATGACAGTCAAGAAATCAGAATACTAGGGTAATTTCCACACAATGGAGCTGTGCCACTATAAGAATGGGATGGCAGCAGTCGGTCGGTCGTGCTTCCGCATGACATCATCACTGTTCAGCTGCCAACCCATCCCCAAGCGTCACTCTCCGGACTATTCGCCTAGCGGATTAAATCCATTAGGCGACCATGACTGTGCAATGCTCTCATTCTTCCCTGACGTGCAGAAGGGCCGGAAGCACATCACACGCTTCCTTCCCTACTGCAGCAAGCGAATTTCGGCTGGGCATTTTTTCAGTAGCTCCCACTGGCCATAAGGAACAGCAGGAGCTTAGATCCACAGGCCTCCCTGGGCATCAGGTTCCCCGGCCTTTTAAGGACAGAATGTGCAGTAGGTGCCTTTTCCCCCCTTCGTCTGCTTGCCTACCCCTCCTCTTAGGTAGTAAGGTTCTTCTGGTTTGTAAGATATTTTCGTGGTTGTACTTTTTCCCTGGGTGGAGTAATCCCTGATCTTGCAAAAAGACCCCAGACTTTCTGGCCAACTGAACAGTGTGTGTGTGTGTGGGGGGGGCAAAGCCTTCAAGTCCTGTGAACAGGCTCAGTATTAAAAGGCTGGTGGGGGACCATTGGGAGAGGTGAATTTAGAAAAGTCTCTTTCGTGACTCGAGATAAGATCACCTCCTGTCACTGAAAAGTCCAGAGCAGGAGCAACACATCTCCAATGAGCAGACAAGCCTGCCTCTCCTTCTTCTTGTTAAGGGAGGGGGCTGCTGCTTTGTGTGGGGGGTGGTGCCCCCATCTCCTTTTTGGTGAGTGACTCCATGATTTTGTTGCGTTACATGGAGGTGTGCATGTTCTAAAGATAAAGGTAAACATAAAGAAGGCTGGTTGCAGTGAGGAGGGAAGAGACATCTCCCTTGCGCTCCCTTACATAGGCAGCCAGTCACACTGAGGACATGCTCTCATCCTGGCAGTGACACTGGGATTGCCATGGGACGATGCACAAGAGCATTGTTGTGCAGAAATTGTCTAGGAGTTCAAAGGGCAGCTATAAAGGAACTAGACAAGATCCTGAAGTGTAAAGATACATCATTGAAAAAGATTGTTCATTCCATCATATTTTCCATATCTATGTATGGTTGTGAAAGCTGGACAGTGAAGCAAGCTGACAGGAAAAATCAACTCCTTTTGAAATGCGGTGCTGGAGAAGAGTTCTACAGAGTTCTAGACTGCTAAAAAGATAAAGGAAGGGGTCCTAAAGCAAATCAAACATGAACTTTCCCTATAAGGAAACTAAACTAAGATAACTAAACTGAGGCTGTTGTACTTTGGCCATATCATGAGAAAACATGACTCAGTAGAAAAGATAATAGTGCTTAATAAGGTAGACGACAGTAGGAAAAGAGGAAGATCACATTATAGATGGATAGACTCAATCAAAGAAGTCATGTCCCTGAATCTGAGCAGGGCAGTTGAAGTGGAGGTCATCTATCAGTTGGAGGCCATCTATAGGGTCACCAGGAGTCAAAGTTGACTTGACGGCAGTTTACAACTGCTTCTAAAACATATGAAGCAGGCAGGGATAAATGACTTAGGACTAACAGGGAGACTGTGGATTCCTTATCTAATGTGGGTACATTAAGGATGGCATTCCAAGGACACAGGGCTGGAAACCACCTAAGTAAACTTTGGGTACTTTCAAGTTCATGTTTAACATGTTCTATATGGGGAGAGGAGCTGGGGGTTCCAATAAAGGTCAGGCAGCCTTTGCTATCAACAGTCTCCAGAAGAATGTACCACAGAACAAGATACGTGGCCCAGAAGACACATCCACATGCACTTACTGAAGAAGGCAGTTCCAGCCGCCAACAGAACAGCTACCACGACTCCCAAGATGGCTCCCACAATGAGTCCCCCGTTGACTAAAAGGGAATAAGCACATCACGGTTCAGATAAAGTCTTCAAGGCTACTGTTAGAAGCCCTGAGATCTGTTAAGCAGAGACACCAGTGACGGAAGCTGTCTCAATCACATAGTCATGGACTATGACCTTCTCTTGAAGGAACTCTTCCCCCATAGGTGCTTACCACAGCATACCATTAGAGGTTTCAGAAAAACAATTTAAAAAGGCACAGAGAGCCCAAGAGCATACACGTGTTATTTTAGGCCATGTTCATGCAGTCCAAAGGCAGCAGTAAAACTGTATTCTTCTGCCTTGCTTCTGTCAAATACAGAGCTTATATTTTCAAGGGTTATTCTTCCATCTCCTCTATCAAACATCATCTCATTTGCTGAGCCTTCATAGCATGGGAGTGCATCTCTTCCTCTGCACACCCACACCTGCTCGGGGTCCCATGGAGTTTCTGCCTGTGACAAGGGCTGCTCCCCTCCCAGAATCCCCCCTGCTGACCAAGGCCCCATTCCTTATGCCCCCTCTAGTCTCTCACCGCCAGGCTCTTCGAAGGGCAAGATCAAAGGCTTGGGCAGGCTGGCATGATCCACGTGGCACCAGTAGAGGCCCCTCTCTTTGGACTCAATCTCAATGCTGAGCCAGATGTGGTAGGTCCCATCGGAGTTGGGAGCAATGTCCTTACGGAAGGTTTTATGGTCCATGATCTCCTTTCCCTTTTTCCAGCTGGCATCAATCTCCTTGGGGTAGAAGCCATAGGCCTGGCAGATGAGGGCCTCTTGGCCATTCCCAATTGCCTTGCGTGTTACCTTCCCCACAGGGGGCTCTGAAAGAGCAAAATGAGAATCAATGCATCTACCAGAACCTTCTGAATAAGTGGCAGGAGAGGTAATGTATTTGGACAGAAGGAAGGGGCCTCCTGTGCCCAATCAGTCTAGTCCTGGCCTTTGTCCTGAAAATCGGATTACCGACACCTTTAGCACCGTTGTGATAATGGGCTCTCTCCCATTATTCAGGCAACACAGCTGAAGAGGGATGGTTTCCCTCCAGATAAACAAGGAGTTAATGAGGTGCTGGGCTTAAGTTAAATTTATTAGGATCAGCTCATGTGGCCCTCACACCTCTCTTGCAGCTGCAGCACTCCCCCCACCTGGTAAGCCCAATCCCCACATTGTGAGCCCCCAGCTGCCAGTATTCTGAAGAAGAGCCCACAGCCAGCACTCACAATCTGCTTCTACTTCTGACTGCTCTTCTGTCCAAGTCTCGCCATCAGAGTGTTGTTGCGGGTTACCATGGCAATGCTTCATGCAGTTTGCAAGAGCTGGACAGAGGAGTAGTCGGAAATAGAAACATATTGCGAGTGCTGGCTGCTGGGCCCCTCTTCAGAATACCAGCAGCCAGAAGCCCTCAATGTGGAGATCAGGTTCACCAGGTACGGAGAGGGGCAGCGAGGCAGAAAGAGCCACAGGGGAGGAGGGAGCAGAAAGAGGCACAGGTAATATTTGTCTGAAATTTTCTGTTTTCAAAACTCATTTTTCAATAAATTGCACAACAGTTGTTCACTTGAATATCTTCTTCCCATTATTTTTCATAGACTTTTAGTTTCAGAGCTAGTTATTACTAAAATCAGTAATAATCAAATGCAGAGGCAATTATTTAACATGATAAAAGAGTAGATACCATTTATGTAGTTTTAGAGATACAACGGGCTCTTTGAGGGCAACCATAATGTTGATGTGGGCCAAGATGAAACTGAGTTTTACGCCCCTGCCTTAACAGACTAGAGACCTGGGCTAACAC
The DNA here is from genome assembly GCA_948472985.1 of Iguana delicatissima. Taxonomy (NCBI): domain Eukaryota; kingdom Metazoa; phylum Chordata; class Lepidosauria; order Squamata; family Iguanidae; genus Iguana; species Iguana delicatissima. The sequence continues at coordinate 40,361 of CAOKZL010003580.1, forward strand.
TAACAAAATGAATTTCAACAGAGAGAAATTTAAGATACTATATTTGAGAAGAAAAAAAATGAAATACACAGATATAGGATGGGTGACACCTGGCTTGACTACAGTACACATGACAAAGATCTAGGAGTTTTAGGAGACCACAATCTGGACGTGAGTCATCAGTGTGATGTGGCAGCTAAAAAAGCCCATGTGATTCTGGGCTGCCTCAATAGGAGTACAGCTTCGGTCAGACTCCACCTTGAATCCTGTGTCCAGTTCTGGGCACCAAAATTCAGGAAGGAAATTGACAAGCTGGAACGTGTCGAGAGGAGGGCAACCAAAATAGGAAGAGGTCTCTGTGACTACTCCCATACTTTGGAGCTCTCTCCCTAGGGAAGCTACGATGACTATCTTTGTTGTCTCTTTGGCAGCAGGTTAAGGCCTTTCTTTTCCAGCAAGTTTTTGGGAATGGATTGTTTACAAGAGAAGAGATTTTTATGGCACTGTATTTTTAAAAAACTTTTAAAGGTAGATTTTAAACGGTACATTGTTGTTCAGTACTGTTCCAATCTTCAATTTTGTATGTTTTTAACCATATGCAATTGTAATTTTCTGCCTTTTAATTTTTGGCCAGTCTGGGAGAAAGGTGGGATATAAAAGAAGGGGATGCAGGGAGGGAGGGAGCACACAATCTTTGCTTTGCTGCCTGGCTGTTCTGTTTGGGCCCTTCCTGAACACAAAGCACAAGAGCACACTAGCCCACTTCAGATAAAAAGAACGGAAACAATCAGGTTGTAAACTTGAGAGCAAGGAACTGTAAAATGAATGATTTGTAAACCACTCAGGGAAACTTTTTTGTTTGAAAGGCAGGCTATAAATGCTCTAAATAAACGAACAAATCCTGCCTGGACCGCATTTTAAAATCTGCAGAAAAAACAACAGTGATTTGTTTTATAGAACGCAGGGGAGTGTTTTTTAAAAAAATGGAAACTTTGCCACTGTCAACAGTGCTATCAAGTGGGTATTTTAGATATTCTCCAGGGCACGTTGAATTAACCTTGGCCTTCCTTTAAAAATAAATAAATTCATTAATTAAAAATAATCTACTTCTCTACATATGGTAGTAACCCGCTCAGACTCGAGCTTAATGGCTAAATAAGTGCAGAGACTTCTTTCTCTTTTGGATGGAAGCCTGGATCTCCCCCGACCCTCATCTTGTCTGCCTCACTGCTTTCTCCTCACTTCAAATGGGACTGGGGGGGTTGATGGATGGTTTGAGAAAGGCGGCAACGGCTTTGGAGGAGAAGACAGGGCTCACTCCCTCCACCAACTGGGTGGCTATTTAAAGGTGGGACGAGACACCTTTTTTTGCCAGAAATGGGAGAAGGAGAGAGAGAGTGAGGAAGGGAGTGCGTTCCAACCGCAGAGAAGCCAACTCTACAAGGCAGGCACAACTTTCCAGAAGCAGGGATGGGGCTTTCATTCAGTACCAGCCTGTTCATGCTATGAAGGTCTCCTCTCTCTCCCCTACTGCCTTCTCAGACTCACTGAGTGGGAACAAGGAAAAACGGGCTCCCTGAAGACTGAACCCAAACTTGGAATTCCCAGTAAAAACGTTCCTGTTCCATCAGGCTTTTAGAAATTTACTGTCATGCTTTCAATGGTGTGCTGTTCTGTGTGTTGGTTTATATATACAGCCCTCCCTCCACATTCGCAGGTTTGACCTTTGCAAATTTGATTATTCGCAAGGCTCCCACTTGCTTCTCCTCATTCTCCCCCTCCCATTCCCCTGCCTTTTGCCCAGGCGTGTGTGTCTTCCTACCACAGACCTGGGCGAAAGGCAAGCAAATGGCATGCACACCTTCTCCAGTTGCATTGCTGCCCCCTCCCATTTTCTTCTCTATTGCCTTGGTTCCTGGAAGAAAGGCAACGTGCCCAGGGAAAACACAAGAGAATTGGCGGGGGGATCCCTGGAAGGGAATGGGAGCGGGGAGTGCTCACTGGAGCGGGGGGGGGGTTATTCGCTGTTTGTTGAGTTTCACAAGGGTTCTGCACCCCAAACCGTTGCAAAAGTTGAGGGGCCACTGTAGTTGTTTCAACTGAATTTTAACAGTTTTAAATGTACAAATTATTTTAATGTTCTTTTGTATTTACACTTTTTATTTATGTTTCTGTACAGCTTTTAATCTACACTGTTTTTTCATAAATCGTAAGCTGGTTTGAGTCCCATTGTTGAGAAAAGGCCAGGAAACAAATGAGTTAAATGAATTAAACAAATGAATTAAATAAATAAAAGGGTCAGGGGAGCATTCACCCACTGCCCCCTCCCACACTCTGCAATGGTCCAGCCTACTAAAAGATTTGACTGAATTCTGGGCACTGAGTTTCAGTGCGAGGAAGGGGAGAATACATCCATCGACTCTTATCATTCAAGAGGCTGGCAAGAACGTCCCCCCGACCCAGAAAGTGACAAAGGTAGAAACTCTCCCACCACTCTATGCTAGTTTGGTACTTGTAACAGAGTTTCCATTACTTGTCTGTTCCTTTAATATCACTGCTGCCTCTTAAAAAAAAGTGAAGAGAACTCTGGGACAAGCATGGACTCCTTTTCTCTGAGAATCGAAGCCTCCCTCTCTGGCCTCTGCTGAGCTGAAAGTAAGTTGCTTTCAAGCAGAATTCCAGGGCTGGAGTGTAACACTGTTGTTCCCAAAGGTAAATGTATCACAGGTTTTCTTGGTAAGATTTGTTCAGAGGGGGCTTGCCTTTGCCTTCCTCTGAGGCTGAGAGAGTGTAATCCTCCCAATGTCACCCAGTGGGTTTCCATGGCTGAGTGAAGATTTGATTAAGAGTCATGGTCCAACACTCAAACCACTACAGGTCCCAGACTTTATCTCAGAACCTGGATGATATATTACATACATCTGGTTGAGGAAAAAAAGCCAAGGAGTGTGTATGGAGGGAAGCAGCGTGTGGAGCACAACGGCCAGTCCTCCCTGGCAGGAACCCTCCTTACTTCGCCCCTCCCCAGCACTCACCTGTCCTCAGCAGCGTCTCCTTCCCGTAGTCCAGGTATCTCTGCAGCCACCAGATGCAATCCACCTCCAGATAAGCCTTCCGGAACGCAGCCGTCTTCAGAGCCTCCCATCTTCGCTTGGTGTACTGGGCTGGCACGTTGGCTGCCGTCCAGGTGAGGGTCTCTTTGTCCAGACTGATATAGTCCCTCCCATCATAAGCACACTGGTAAATCCCTCCTATGCTCCCATCTTTCCTCAGCTCGCAGCCGTACATCCACTGCCAGGTGTGAAATCCTGAAAGAGACCCACAAAGGGAACATTGGGGTCAGCCTACAGCCTCCAATTGACAGAAAATGATAAGCCAGAGGGGGAGTTAGAAGATATTTCAACAAGAAATAGCTGATCTTCGCCATCTTCCTATCCCCTACCCCACTCCCAAGACGTTCTCAGGAGGCAATTCCAATCATTCCCTTCCCTCACTCATCATCAGAAGGAAGTGGGGTGGCCATGCTGGGCTTCCAGAGTGTCTGCCTTCCTCTAGTCCTCTCTCCATTCATGATCTGTCTGATAGAAGGGGGAAGCACCTGTTACCCCAAAAGGTGGGTAACTCAAGGGTCCATCTGCGATGCCAGTGCCTCCGTGGAACGGTGGGGAGTTATTAGCTCAGAAAGTGAGGCCTGAGAGAGGGGATGCTGACCTCTGCTGTGTTTAGGATATCTTTGTTTAGGAAAGGCTAGCTAAAACACTACATGAGACTGTGTTCTAAGCTATGCTATGCTGACATACTGAACTGTATCTTATCTCAAATGTATGCAACATAACAAAATCTATCATGAATTTCAGGCTAGACTGTAAATCACACTCATTCCCCATTTCATGAGAGAAATAAAAAAAAAACCCCGAAGAGACAAAAGTGCTGTGACCTTTTCTATTTATAACTACGGTACGTCCTGCATAACCATGTGACCAGTACATACGATTTCAGTTACCCACAGTGAGATGTGGTCTGAAAATATGTACTTTGAATTTAATAGTGATGAAATAGCAATCAAAGTAATAAAGCAAAATAAAGTGAAACACGTTACAGTACATACAGTTTTACATGGAAAATGGCAGGGAATGTAAAACTGAAGAAAATAGTGCTCTGTTTGCCCACAGTATAATGCTATCTTGTGTTGTCCATGCTGTATGGAGAACTACATGTGCTCTAACGCTACCTGGTCTTTTAGTATAGCTCTCGATTGCAATCAGATTGCAATCGGAGCAATCTTTGTGCTCTGATTGCAGTCAAGTCCTTTTGCAAAATTCTTGTACTCGCACAGTAAAGTTCTTGTCCTTATACAGTACAGTTCTTTGTAAAGTCCTTCTGCTTGAGTTCTTGTGTTGTTTCTAATGGGCTCAAAGCAGAAGAGTAGTCATGCTGGCAATACTGATAAGGCTAAAAGAACCAGTAAAGTTCTTCCTTTAAGTGAGAAGGTAAAAGTTCTTGACTTCATCAGGCAAGAAAATAAAACATGCACTAAGGCTGGTAAGATGCATGGTAAGAATCAATCTTTCATCCATGAAATTCTGAAGAAGGAAAAAAAAGTCACACCAGTTCTGCTGTTGCACTTCAAACTGCAAAAGTCACCTCTAGAGCGTGTGAAAGGTGCTCAATAAAAATGATGAAGCCAAAAAAAAAAAAAAATGTGGCTGGAAGACATGAACAGAAAACCAACTCCCATTAACATCAATGTCTTGAGCCACAAAGAATTAAGGCTGCATGAAGATATCAGCAAGGAATTCCCTCAAACAATTGCTATGAAGCACTTTACTGCAAGTAGGGGAAGGTTGCACAGATTTTGGAACAGGTTTGGATTTAAAGACATAAAATGAACTGCAAGACTGCCTCTGCCAATGAAGCAGCTGCTGCCACATTTCAAGTACAGTTTAAGAAGGTGGTTGAAGAGAAAGGCTACCATCCAAAGCAGGTGTTCAGTTGCAATGAAACCAGGCTTTTTTGGAAAAAGATGTCCGCTAGAACCTATATTCATAAAAAAAGGCAGTTCCAGGACATAAATCATGGAAGGAGAGTTTAACTCTGGTCCTATGTAGTAACTCTGCAGGGTAAATGATAAAGCCAGGCACAGCGTACAAATCCAGGAACCTACTTGCTCCTAAAAACAAAAACAATTATCTGCCCACGTTTTGGCAGCACAATGAGAAAGTGCGGGTGACAGCCATCTTGTCTGTCTATAGACAATGCTTCAATCCAGACGTTAAAAGAATGTTTGCAACAGGAAGGGTTGGAATTTAAAGTTCTGTTAACAGTAAACAATGCATCTGGCAATCCTGAATCTGTTTGCTATGAAAATGAAAATGCCAGTATTGTCTTCCTACCTCCCAATACCACCGCACTGATTCAGCTCCTCAACCAGGGCATAATTCTTTTTGTCAAGGCTATGTACACCTGCCTGGTACCTGACCCCATTCATCAAAACTTGAGTCAGACCCTGATGTGGACATAAAGCAGTGCTGGAAATCTTTCACTAATGCAGTGCTGAAGATCCTTCACCATAGCCTTCACAGCTGCAATGGATAGATTCAAACCTTAAACTCTAAACGCCTGCTGGAAAAACTTGTAAGCTGTGATGGTTTTTGTCAAAAACCTGCCAGAGGCATTCTTGCCATCAATAGAAAAAACTCACGGCCAAAACGAGCAGCAGTCTAACAGCCTTTTATTGCGGGCAGTAAATCAAGCTAAGGCGATTAAGTCACAGCGTAGCGACCCATCTCTAACAGAGTAGAGAAAAAGTAACAAGAAAACACAGCCTGTTCAGAGGCCGTGGTGTTAAGTATACATGTTCAATAACAAGGAGCTTTTCAAACCATAACATATACCCACAGCTGCAAGAACCAGACGGCCTTGGTTACATTCAGCTTTCACATGGGAAACGCTCTATGTAGCTAGTCTAAACAACTACAAGCAGTTTTGCTTTCTCACCCTCTGGTGGTGGGAAAATGTGCAGCAAGGAGTACAACGCTTTCCGTATTGTGACATTCCCCTACTCCTTGCGTAAATTTTCAGCCACCATGCACTGGAGACTCCATCAACCCCAGTCTGCTAACGTGTTGACCAAATGCATTAGCAGGAAGTGGTTTAGTAAACACATCAGCTACGTTTTCTTCTGAAGACACATAGGTAAGGGGCACTTTTCCTTCTCGTACATATTGTTTCACATTGTGAAATTTGATGTCAATGTGTTTTGATCGAGAAGACACCCGGTCAGATTGCCATTTGAATACAGGCTTGTGAAACACAACATATTTGTATTGGTAATGGCACAGACACATGCAGGTCTTGTAGTAACTGCAAAAACCAAACCAACTCAGTACAGAGCGCAGATAGGCTCACAAATTCTGCCTCTGCAGTTGATAAAGCAAGACAAGACTGTTTTTTAGACTTCCAGTCGATTGCTACACCACTGTATTTGACAAGAAAACCAAGTGCTTTTGCGGTCCACAATATCCTCAGCAAAATCACTGTCTGATGAACAGACAAGGTTTGGCGTCTGATCAGGACAAATGCTTAGGCAATAATCAAGGGAACCTTTTAGGTACCTCAGTACCCTTTTAAACACCCTGCCAATGATACTGGGTTGGTTTAGCACACGCTCTGCCCAAAATGTTGACACTTAGAGCAATGTCAGGCCGGCTAGTACCAGTTAAGTACAGAAGGCTCCCAATGAAGACTGATACAGGTGTATATCAGGAAATAATTCCTCACAGATATTTTTCAAAAAACCTGGCACCATCAGAGTTTGTACCGGATTGCAGTCAGACATTTGACAATTCTAACAATTTTACAATTTTTTGTTTCTGACACAGCAGAATACCATTTTCAGTTCTCTGTACTTCAATTCCAAGAAAGTTCTGTACTAGGCCTAGGTTTTTCACCTGAACTTTTTCCCCAGCTCTTTCTCAAACACTTGTGCTTGTTTTTGTGTAGCACTGGCCAAGCACAGATCATCCACATATGCAAGGAGAATTTCCAAACTCCCCCCCTTTCCCCCAACATATACACAGGGATCAGCAAGGTTTGTTTGAACCCGCACCCTTGCAGGGCATTGTGTAAACAAATATTCCAACACCTGGCAGATTGCCGTAACCCATAAAGCGATTTCTTCAAAAACCAAACTTGACTTTCTCTCCCCTCTACTACAAACCCATCAGGCTGAAGCATGTACACTTCTTCCTCCAAACCAGCATTGAGATAGGCAGTGGTAATGTCAAAGTGTGTGATAACAGTTTTTCTCTGAGCTGCTATGGAAAACACCAACCTGATGGACTGTGCTTTCACAGTCGGGGAGTAGATCTGATCCAGATCACTGATATCTTGCAAGAACCCGCGTGCCACTAGGCGCGCTTTATATTTCACATGCCCATCAGCAGTGGGTTTCAACTTGTAGACCCATTTGCTGTCAACTGGCTTCACACCCTTGGGCAAATCACAAAGAGAATACACATCATGCTGAATAATGGAATCCATTTCACTCTGCATTGCATCCCACCAGGGTTCTGCCTGTTGCTCAGGCATTTTCACAACATCAGCAAAGCACTGAGGCTCACAGTTTACAGCACACACACGAACTGCAAGAGACTCAGGGAAAACGTTTAGGTGGAATGCCTTTCGTTTTTCTTTGAGACCGTCTGGGGATGGGACGACCCGCAAAAGGGTCGTCCCTGTCCTCAGCACTGCGAGACCTCTTCACTGAGCCCTCGCGTTTCTCTCCCCTGTGCAAGACCCTCCCACATCACTTACAGCTCTTCTCCTCCACGTGCCTCTCTCCTCTTCTGTTTTGACCCTTGAGGAACTGGGAGTGGAGGCTGGGAGTGGAGCAGAGACTGAAGGCTGTACTGGCTGAGAAGCTGGCAGACCAGCCACAGGGAGAAAACTTCAGACGCTGCCTGAACACGTGACCAATTAGCGTGTTCCTCAAAAGAGGCATTCCTAGACACCACACAGGAATTGCCACCAGCATAAAAACGATACCCTTTGCAGTTGGGCTCATAGCCAACAAAACGCATACGCTGGGCCTTTGGCTCCCCCTTCCTTCTTTGCCCCTTGGGGATGTGCACCCAAGCAAAACTCCCAAAACTCTAAGATGTGCAATGGAAGGTTGTTTACCAAACAGACATCCATAGGGAGTAGCATTAACCACAGAACTCCACAGCCTGTTGTGTATGTAACAGGCAGTCAGAATTGCCTCACCCCAAAAACTCAGAGGCAGATCTGCATCAAGCAGCAAACTGTGCATTTGAGTCTGCAGAACCCCTGCATTCCGCTCAGCCACTCCATTTTGATGAGGAGAATAGCTGGCAGTCGTTCTGTGAACAATCCCTTGCCTTTTTGAACCATTGTTGCAATTTTCCGACAGGAATTCCATTCCTCTGTCGGTTTGAAGCTTTTGCGGGGAATAACCAAACTGCCTTTCAACCAAGGAACACCAGTTCTTGAGAACTTGACACACATCAGACTTTTGTTTCAACAAATAGCAGAAAATGAACCTGCTAAAATCGTCTACGAGAATGACAAAATATCTAGCCCCCCCTAGGGAGGGTTTACTCATAGGACCCACAATATCACAGTGTACCAACTGAAACGGGGCGGTTGGTACACGAAAAAATAACCCTCGGTGCTGAGAGTTGTTTAGATTTAGCTTGCTTGCAAATAGCACAGTCAAGAAAAACATTACAAGGCTTCAAAGTACACCCTTTACAACAACCAGCAAGCCTCTTTAACACAGGAAAGCTTGCATGTGCTGCGCGCCGGTGGAGGAGATGAAGGCACTCATCATGTTGTGGGACACTGCCATACACATTACACACAATGTGTCGTGGCTCAAGAAAGAACAGCCTCCCTTCTCGTGTAGCCACAGCACATACCACCCCATCTTTGAGGATTTTACCTTGCTTCCCATAGAACTCAACCCTGAACCCTGACTCTGTTAGTTGCCCCACAGAAAGCAAACAGAAATCAAGAGAGGGAACAAACAAAACATTTTTCAAACCCATGTCAAGGGCAGGGACAAAAGCTACACCTTCGCCACAAACTTTAGCCTTAGTCCCATCTGCTAATGTCACAGTGGAAACACTGGCAGAATCCAAACAGTCAAATAAATCTTCAGAATTGACCAGATGCTGGGAACAGCCGCTGTCTAGAAGCCAAACGGAATCACCTGCCTCCTCAGAGTCTGAAACAGTGTCCACAACAGCATCTCCCACGGCAACAGCAACTCTCAGCCGCCCCTCTGGCCTACCTCCTCTGCCTCCTCTGCCACGGCCCCTGGCACCAGCGCCTGTGAAGCTTTGCTCCCCTTCCTTCAGGAGCGGGCAATCACGCTTAGATGAGAAGCAGACCCACAGCGAAAGCACCTTCGCACAGCATGGGCTCTCACCAGCCCCTCCTGCCTCGCCTTCAGCAGCCAGAGAACTCTTCCTCCCGGCACAGGCCTCTGCAGCTGGAGCCGTCTGTGTGGGAGTCACTGCATTCCTTGCGCGCTTTTCCTCTTCTTCCAGCAGACGGGCAGAAACCAAGGGAACGGTTAACTCTCTCTCTGGCATGGATTGAAGCGAGGACACCACCAGATTCCAGGAACTATCAAGAGAATATAAGATGCAAAATACCTTGTCACCTTCAGGCAACACTTTGCCTCTCTCCCGAAATGACGAAAACAGCTCTGACATCTCAGCCAAATGCTGCCTCACCGGGACACCGGGGGCCAGTTTCATCCCATATAAACGGGTGCACAGGGCGTACTTCCGGGTGCTGATTGACTCAAAAACAACTCCCGCAGCCTCGCCCAGGCTTCTCGAGGGGTGGCAAGATCCCTAATATGCGTGAGCTGATCATCCTCCACAGCCAGAAAGAGGACAGACATGGCACGCCTCGTTGCCGCTGCTATCTCCGCAGCAGTCACCTGCAGAGTCGGGAGCTGTGAAGGCACCCCACAGCCCCTCAGCTTGCAAATACTTTTCCATGCGAGCTGACCATGCCAAGTAATTAGTTGCATTTAGCTTAACGAGAGGCAGGCCCCCAGGCACCACATGAGCCATTGTAAAAACACTTCAAAAAACACCTCTCAAAACCATCCTCTGCGACCATGTCAAAAACCCGCCAGAGGCATTCTTGCCATCAATAGAAAAAACTCACGGCCAAAATGAGAGCATCTAACAGCCTTTTATTGCGGGCAGTAAATCAAGCTAAGGCGATTAAGTCACAGCGTAGCAGCATCTCTAACAGAGTAGAGAAAAAGTAACAAGAAAACACAGCCTGTTCAGAGGCCGTGGTGTTAAGTATACATGTTCAATAACAAGGAGCTTTTCAAACCATAACATATACCCACAGCTGCAAGAACCAGACGGCCTTGGTTACATTCAGCTTTCACATGGGAAACGCTCTATGTAGCTAGTCTAAACAACTACAAACAGTTTTGCTTTCTCACCCTCTGGTGGTGGGAAAATGTGCAGCAAGGAGTACAACACATCTCGTATTGTGACAGTTTTCAAGCTGTCTCAGGGACTGACGGAGAAGTTAGGAGAATTCTCCATGCTGCAAGGAGATTTGGTGGAGAAGAATTTGCTGTTCTGTTAGATGAGGAAGTAGAAGAACTTATCAATGACCATAAAGAAATATTATCCAATGAGGAATTGGAAGAACTTGTTAAGACACCTTCAGAGGAAAAGAAGCAGAATCAGCCATGTGCACGCCAGAGGAATTTGCCAAATTGTTTCAAACTGTACAAACATTAAAGGACAAAATTATGGAATACAAGCCTTGGAGAGAATGCAGCATTAAAATCACTTGTATGATTACCAAAGTATTACAACCTTTGCAGCACTCATTAACATTTTGATGAGTTGAAAAGAAAAGGACAATAACTATTGAGTACAATGTTCTTCCAAAACATTCCAGCAAAAAAAAACCTCACAGGATCCCCAGTCATCGACATCTATATCATCTGCTCCTGAGATTGAGATCCATCCATCTTGGTGATATAATCCAGGATCACCAGGATTGGCATTGAGATGCTAGTGTTAGGCTACAAATAACCTTTTATATATGAAAACATTTTGACTTTGGACCATACATTTTTGTCAATTTTTATGTTTTTCACAGTTGCGCACTGGCTTTTGACTGCAAATAATGGCTACAAAGCCTGCTTTCTTCTTATATGCTTAAGTTTTCTCAAGTTCTGTCAAGTTTCAGAACCTCCTCTCCAAGCTGCATACTTGTCTCAATACCCGCATCACTCATCTCATTGAAAAAAATGATGTTTGGTATTATTCACATTTTTCAGTATCCATGTTAATCCTGGAACATGGTTATGGGAGGCCTACTGTAATCTGATTTGTAGAATGGTAGAGCTGGAAGATACCCCAAGGACCCTCTGGTCCAATCCTCCGCTAGCGCTCCTTCACAGACAGAATAAAAATATTTGGAACCTGAGCCAGATGTATCTCCAGGAGCAATGCTCCCCCATTTATCCCACTCCATCAGTCAACATTCTTATTCCCTTCCAGCTTACTTCAATACAGCTTTTCCTTCCAGGACCTTTATATTACTGCCTTTTATCTGATTACTGTGTTCATTTAGTACTCCCCACATCCCATACTAACTACTGGGCAGCATCTGGATTTCTTTCACCTTTATTACTAAATTATCTGGAAAGTGTAGGTATGCCTTCATAACTGTCTATCAGGATTCTGCACAAATGGACGGGATGGTTTGCAACTGTCACACAAACTGGCCAATCCCCCATCTTGCAGAGCCACTCCCTCCTGAGAACGAAGACCAGTTCATAAGGGCTCTACTCAATTCTACTCCCCTCACCCTCTCTCTCATGCTCTCTTGCTGTCCTTCCTCAATAAGATAGGACAGTTTTACATTTATCCAGGTGGAAGTGAATGGCAAAGCCACGTGTGTATGTGTGTGCTGAGAATGAGAAAGAGAGAGAGAGACCACATGCTCCCTTTATTCTTTTCTCCCCACCAGGACAAGGTGCTGCTCCCAATTGTTTTGCTGGGCTTGAGGGGGAATATCTCAGACCACCAGCCCCACCTCCCCAGGTATAACAAAATTACTGGTGAGGCTTCTACTCTCAGGAACCTCCTTCTCTCCCTCTTAGCCTGGAAGGGGCAAATAAGGGGATGGGAGTCTTTTTCATTTCTTCTTGCTCTCCACTTACCTTCACTGTGGTTGTAGCGATTCCTTATAATTTCCAGGTTGTCCTTGAATACCTGCTCAGAATCTTGTAAGACACGAGTACCTCTGTCCCAGTACTGGGTATCGTAGTCCACCACCTTCTCCATCCAGGGTGCCACAGGAGTCTTCCTCTTGATGGCGCTGTCGTAGTGAGTGATGGGCTGGTCATCCACATAGCCCACCTGAACAAAGGCTGGCAGCCCCTGGCCAGGTTCTGATACTGCCATGTACAAATAGCGCAGGGTGTGTGAAGAGGAGCCTGGAAAGGACACAGAAAGGAGATGTTTGCAGGCCTGCAAGTGAGAAACTGCCACTAAGCTATCACCTTTCCACAGTCCTGATAGCAGCCTGCATCGTGATGGCCCCAGATATGAGTTAGCATAGCAGGAATGGGAATGGTCTCCCAATTGCAGTAACAGAAGTTATTCCAGATACATGCTGAGGGAGGTGAAAAAGAAACAAGGAAGAGAGCAGAAAAGACAAGGGAGGTAATGGATGAGGGAGGTTAGTATCCAGATAGAGAGGAGAATTAGGAAGAGTATAAATGTATTAAAAACAAGAAAGAGAGTGGTCTTAACATCTTGCTACTAGAGCATTTTTGAATGGAAAAAAAATCCATTTCTAGAAATATGTTGTCCCATCAAATTCAATTTTTAACATAACAAACACCACAAAATACAGCTGGAATGCATCATGACCCACATCCTTCTTCATCCTCATTCTTTTAAAACTCTGAAATCCATTGCCCTTTGGCAGTTTGTACTACAACCACTTTCTTTTGCAAACCGAACTCTGAAATCCGTCACCTAATAGCAGTCCATTACTGCGATTACTTTCTGAAAACTAATAATGGAATCAGCATCTCACATCTCAGTAGTGGTTAAAAAAATAATCTTCACTGGTGCAAGAATTCTTCTTTAGACATTATCAAACCTATCATGTGCTTAAATATTCCTTTTTATTAAAAAAAAATCGTATGTAAGAAATTTACTTTTCTTAGCCTCAAAGTTATTACAGGATTCCTTTACCTCAGTTAGATAACTGTTATGTTTCTGGGTGAGAATTTGGTAACATGGGTGAAAATTTGGTAACGTGGTCAACAGAGTTAACAGAATCAATTTTAAGGATTATCGGGATTTAAAAGAATTATAGAGAGATAATAATTCCAGTTAGGGTCAAAGAGGAAGTCTATTTGAGCTTGTAATTCTTTTTTTCTTTCTTTTTTTTTGTTCGTTTCCTTTAGGCCATTTCCGCACTAGACAGTCATAGCGCTCTGATTCCACTTTCAACATCCTATGGAATCCTGGGGTTTGCAGTCCGGCCCCTCCCAAAACTGCAAACCCCAGTATCCCATAGGATGAAAGTGGAATCATAGCACTATAACACTCTAGTGCGGAAATGGCCTTAGAGTTGTCACTGTAAGACTCACTATCTTTTGTTTTGCTTTTACTTTGCTTTGTTATACTTTGTTATATTTCTCCTCCAATACAAAATACAAAATATAAATATTAAAAAAAATAAAATAGAAAGGCGAACCTCTTACCCCTGGTCTCCACAGGGAATCGTTCTCCTCGTCCTACGATTTTTGGGAAGGGAAATGTACAGAGGAAGGACAAAGAAAGGGTCTCATATTCAGAAGGCTTACACAGCATACAAATCGAGAAAGGCGATTCGGATTTGCAGAGATCAATCTGGTTCCACTTTGGTTGGAGAAGCCCAAATCTGTCCTCCCCACCCCCCTTTTCAACCCAAGCAAGTCGACTGCACAGAAACACCACTGGTTGCCAAGCAAGATGCAAATTTTCCACCCCCACAACACGACAGCAACCCCCCTTAGGGCCGTCCCCAGACATTCTGCTGCCTGAGGCGGGGGACCCAATGGCTCCCTCCCGAGAGTCACAGTGTCCCCAGGGCCCCACAGGCACCTCTCCCCCCCTACTCACCGTCAGGTGTCTGAGCCGGGGGCCCCGCTGTGCCCAGAGCCGGTCCGAAGACCCCCCAAAGCCAGAGGGCAGCCGCGCCCACCGGGGACCCGAGGGACGCCATTTCCCTCTCCGGCTCAGCCCTCTGGGTGAGCTCAAGAGCGGGGATTGGATTAGGGAGAAAAAATCAACCAATAGAGAAGAAGCTTCTCCGTTTCGTCTATGGTTGCTAGGCGGATATGTTGGCAAGGGAAAGAATTTTTTTCCTGGAGGACCGGTGACTCTTCTCTCGCGGGGGCGGGGGGAGAGAAAGGAAAGAAGAAAATGCGGAGTGGAGTTCCGGAAGGGAGTTGGGAAAAACAAGGCCGGAGGGGGCGCTGCGTTCTCCGGCAGGCGGGGGAATGCATGAGATGGGGGGGCATTCAGTTTACTACTATCACATACGGGGGTCGCCAGAGTAAACTATTCTTTCCAGGGTAAATGTATTATGTTTTAGGGCCTTTCTGCACTACACTGTTATAGTGCTATTATTCCACTGCAACATCCTATGGTATCCTGGGGTTTGCAGTTTCGGGAGGGGCCAGGCGGCCCCTCCCGAAAACTGCAAACCCCAGGATTCCATAGGATGTTGCAAGTGGAATCATCACGCTACAACAGGCTAGTGTGGAAATGGCCATAGTTTGGTGCAGGGGTAGGAAAGCCTTTGCATCCCACAGAACTCTTCATCAGTTACTACAGCTAATGCAGCATCCTTTGACAGGACAGCCCAATCCATTAAGTGCTACTGAGTTCAACAGGGCTTGCTAGCAGCTAAATGTGTTCAGGATGGCGCTCTAGTATTAAATAAGGAGCGGCGGAGGAGTTGTTTTTCAAAGGTTAGGGCTGAGGTTTTTGAGTCCCAATGCATGTCACTCTTCTGATCTTTTTCAGTCTCACGGGGTTCTTGATCAGTGGTTCCTCCAGTCCCTGTGGGACCTTTCCACCAAATGTCTCTCTGGGCTGAGTCCATACCAGAGATCAAAAGTAGGTGAGATTCCCACTATTCTAGTCCTCACCATGTGGGAAATGCATTTGTGAGCCGCAACTACCAGCATTCCTTACCATTTCCTGTGAGATCTACAGCCACTTGGAATTGCAGTCTCCTGTCATCCACAGTGCCAGCCAATTCCCATCCCTGCATTAGAATCATAGAATCCTAGAGTTGGAAGAGACCCCAGGGGCCATGCAGTCCAACCCCCTGCTATGCAGGAACACCCATCAAAGCACCCCCGACAGACGGCTATCCAGCTTCTACTTAAAAAGACTAACATGGCTCTCTCTCTCTGAAAATTATGCCACAAGAGTTCCCTAAAAGAGCTCCCTCTCAGCACCCCAAACCCCCTCCCGATGTCCCCCACACCCAAGAAAGGAGATGGGAAGAGAAGAGAAAATATAGGGTCACCATGCCGATGCACGCCCTTTCCCTCCCCTTTTCCCGAACTGGTTTGGAGCCTGGGGGCCTCCTCCCCCCACCATGCCCTGGCCCCTTCCTCCCCCCACACACATGCATTTTGATATTTGCAGTTTTCCCACTTTTCTGAGTGTCCTGCATCTAGCAAATGTGGAGGGCCAATTATTATGTATTTTAATTGTTAACTTGCTTTTAATTTTTTAATATGAACAAGTTTCTGATCATCCCCCAAAGAAATCTGGAGCAGCATAAAAGTACAAGAGCTCATCTAAATGAAGGCAGAGTGAACTCCTGGATCTTCCTCCAGTCCTCTCCCCTGCGGTGTAAACAAGGAGGTTTCTCTCTCTGGCTTAGGAAGGAGTCTGTTGTGGGGAAATCCAGCAGCGCCCCCTGAAGGCCAAAGGAGAAAAGGCCTCTTCTTTCTCCTCCCCTGATTTCCCAGGAGAGAGGGAGCAAGTCTCCCCTGAAACTTGCCCATCCTTCCCCACCTTCACCCCATGCAAAGACCTACACGTTGTGAAGCTTTTCTGAGCAGGGAGGTGCAGGGATGGGAAAAACTCAACCTGTTGAATCTCTACCCATCAAAGAGGAGTCCTGCTAAGTCTCCAAATCTAGGAGACAGGTACCTGATGCTGCTCCGAAGTCCTGAATTACACAAAAGCACCGTTTGGCTGGCAAGGCCTCTTGAGGAATGCGGCAGAGTGAAAGCCCGCCTTGCAGGGATTCCCTTCTGTTCTCTTCCATCTTGATACATTGTGCTGAAAACGAAGAGAGTCCAAAATCAAGCCAGTGTTACTGCAGTTTAGGCCTATTTGGAGATGGCACCCGATATCACTTTGATATCATAATTCGGCCTTGTCCCACCACCTCTCTCCACGTGTTTGTGAGGCTCCCGGACAAGCACAAAACTAGGCTCGGCACTTAATTGCTGAAATATTCTCAAACAATACAGGCAAGCCAGAAATAGCCAGATTGCCGCTTCAGGGACCTCCCCAGCAAACACCACATTATATATGCGTGCTGCCTACAAAAGGCTCCCTGCCCCGAGCAGGCAACTGGACAAAAGCTGAACCATCTACTGTCAAGCGTTGCACATTTACAGACTGGCTACACCATTGTTAATTCGGCTCTGTTTCCATCGTGCTAAATTGTGACCTTTCGGAGACATTGTCTTGCACCCAAAATTCATTGTTGTCCCCGAGTAAGGCATAGCCTGCAGTTACATTTCCCTTTATAAAAACCCCTGATTCTGAGACCTTCCTCGATCGCTCCCGAGTTTCATCCCATCCTGCTGCCGCTTTGCTTGGCGAGCTTCCCCTCAGCCCCACTTGCTGAGATACATTGAACCCCAGCATCACTCTCTATCTTCTTTCCAGGCTTCAGGAACAGGTTTCGTATCACCCGAATCAACTATCCCTCTGGAAATCCTGCTATCTTACTCATACCTTTATTTTCCTTAGTTATCTGTGTGCGTGTGTTGCTTACATTGTGCGCCTGTATTTAGTAAAGATCATTCATTACTTTCAAACCGGTCTGCTTCTTGACTTGGCCTGATGCCGTAAACACTGGATTACAAGATCCTGCTGCGTTACCCTGCCTCTCGTTTTGCCAACCAGTGCTCTTGACTAACTTCCCCAAATTTGTGTAATTGCAAGTTTATTTAGGTGTCCCTCCCGGGACCCCCAGAAAACAGGGTAACACCAGTGTCAGGGATCTGTCAGGAAAACTGAGAAGTTCTGTGTTTTCCCTGCATTAAGTTTTAGGAGACAATGAAGCATCCTGCTGAAAGACATGCTGTAATCCTATTAATAATGTTTCCATTTAACATGTGTAGGAAGCATGGAGTCTCGGCTTTATTTTTGTCTCTTTTTTGGTTTTTCTCACATTCATGCTGTAGCAAAGTCATGTTGATTTTCTATTTATAACATTACAAAAACCAGACTTTTTCTTTCTGTTTCCCCTGCTAAGACCTTGGTTCGTGCCTTGGTCATGCATGTCCTGCCTTGATTATTGTAATCTTCTTTTGACTGGTCTTCCATCATCTCACCTTGGTCCTCTGATTTCCATTCAACATTCTGCTGCTAAGACTATATTTTTGGCCTGTCTGATCATGTTACCCTGCTTTTGAGATCTCTTTATTGACCACTTTGGTTAAGAAAAAGCCAGAGAGAGGTCTTAAGGGGACAGTTGGCAGAGCTTTGCCAAAAGTGTTATGTTCCGGGGAAGTGGAGTGGAAAATGCACAAAAGAAGTGCCTGAGGAAAAAGTGCTATAAAGGTTGTGAGAAAAGTGTAATCCCTGAGGTAAAAAAGCTGAGGTAAAGTACACGATTACCACAGGAACACAGTGAAAGGGCACAAGTTGACAGAAACCTTGAACTCAAGTAATGTGATTTCTGAGGTAAAAGTTTGAGTAAGAAATCATCAAAGTAATAAGGAAACAAGCATAAATTAAGTAAAAGGAAGTTATTCAGATGACAACAAAATTATTTCCTAAGGTAAAAGTCGTTGGTAAAAGTAATACAGAAATACAGATCTTAGAACTACCATAAAAAGTAAAATGGAAAACTGTGTTACTACCATTGCTGGCCCGTGCTTGGAGATTACAGTAGATATCATTTTGATATCAATAATTTGGCTTCATTTTCCCATTCCTCTCCATGTGTTTGTGAGGCCCCCGGACAAGCACAGAACCAGGCTCGGCCACTAATTGCTGCAATACCCCAACACAATACAGGCAAGCCAGAAATAGCCAGATCACCGCTTTAGGAGATCTCCCTGCAAACAACCTCTACTTACAAAGGACTCCCTGCCCCGAGCAGGCAACTTGACAAGCTGAACATTCAACTGTCAAGCGTCGCACATCTGCAGACTGGCTTCTCCATTGTCAATTCAGACCTAAAGCAATCATGCTAAATTTTGACCTTTCCAGAGCTTTGGCTCTCGCCCAAAACTCATTGTTTTCCTCAAGTACGGAACAGCCTGCAGTTACATTTCTCCCTGTAAAAAACGCTGCTTCTGAGACCTTCCTCGGATCGCTCCTGAGTTTCATCCCGTCCTGCCGCCGCTCTGCTTGGTGAGCCTTCCCCTCAGTTATATTGGCTGAGACTGCGCAACTTCGGACCTTCGCAGTGATCTATCCGGGCTTCAGGACAGGTGTCGTATCACCCAATTCTACAATCCCTCTGAAAAATCCCTCTATCACCCTCCAACCTTTATTTTCTATAGTTGTCTGAGTGCGTGAGTTGCATACACTGTTTGTCTGTATTTTAATAAAGATCTCAGTTGTTCTTATAACTTGGTGTGCTTCTTGGCTTGGCCTGACCCCGTAAACATTGGGTAAAAGATGCCACTGCGTTGCCCTGCCTCTCACATTGCTAGCTTGTGCTCTTGACTAATTTCCCCCAACTAGTTTAATTGTGAGCGTATTTAGGTGTCCCTCCCGGGACCTCTAGAAATCAGGGTAACAGAGTGGTGGAGTAATGCGGGCAACTCCGGTACCCCTAATTTGGGTAGGAGTCGCGAACCTCCTCAAATCGGGCTGGTACTGACTTAGAGAACAGACAGTCAAGCTGCTAGAACACGGTCAGGCAGGAACACGTGTGTGTGTTTGTGTGTGTGTGAATTCTGTGTGCTTGAGCTCCAGGAGCTACTCTATCTGGGCTGGAAATCTGCTCCCCTTCTTGCTTTGTTTGTGTATGTCAGTTGCCCCGGCACTGCCGATAGCAAGGGGTGTGCACAAGCTGACCCAGGAATCACATCCCTAACTTGGGGTCTATCGTGGGCTGGGATCCAAAGTGTTAGAGTGTTGGCACGTTAGGAACAGTCTACACACATCCAACATGTAGCAGCAAAGCAGAATTGCATTTAGAGAACCCCACCCCCAGACTTGAAATGCAGGTGCGTTCCACCAGCTGTGGTTGTTGTTGTAGTGAAAGCGTGGGTGCATCCCGGCTGTTTAAATTTCGGGTGCGTCCCGATTGCTGGCAAATTAGGTGTGGGTAGTCATTCCCAACCTAGCACAGGGTTTGGAAGGTTTGGCGCATGGTGTAGGAAGGCGCCCCTCACCTGAAAAACTGTTAGAGACAGTTCAGTTAGGTTCCTTGCCCCTTTTTCCCCGCCACTTGGCCAGGCAGTGCTGTAAGTTCCACTGGGTTCGTTTCCCCCCTTCTAGTAGACAGAGTACTCCTGAAGGTTTCCCTCAGAGTCTAAGTGACTCTCCCTGTCCCTGAACCGTTGCCTCGTCCTTTCGTCACTGAGCTGTCAAGGTGGAAAACCGGGCTCAGACGTACAGAAGTGACTTTTGTTAGGCAGGCTGGAGATAGGTTCCGTTCCATCTTCCCTCACGAAGTTCTGCAGAGTTCGTTGCCCTAGAATCCCCCCGGGTCTCGGTGATCCTACCCTTCACTCCAGATCCTGGTCCTTTGTTTAGTAATTGCAGTATAGAAATGGCTGAGAGCAGCAAAGTCACAGTGAAGGACCTCATATTAGAGAAGGAGGTCAGAGGGAAATTAGAGAAGTGGGTCCTTGGAAAAGGGAAATGTCCCTGGAAGGAGTCTAGATTCCATACAGCAGATCCCTTTGCCATGTTAAGAGACGCGTACACTCAGGCACGCCAGACAAAGAACCCTTTCGGGCCATCAAAGGATGCTTTGGCAGCCTGGGGACTTTGGTTGACTGCCAGAGATGCCTCAAAAGCCCTGGTTGACACCAGAGATATATTAGGCGAGCTAGAGAAGGAGAATGCCCGGCTTCATGCCTAGATGGAGGCACTACGCATGGACAAAGTAATGTTCGCGTCTGTTGCGCAGGCCACCTCACAGAATCTGAGTACTGCAACTCTGCAGGCTCAAACTTGGGAGGAGAAGGCTCACGCCTTAGAGGCTGAGCTGGATCATGCCAGGTCTGCAGCCAAGTTTATGGTGACCCAAGTGAAGGAACAGCAAGAGGCTGTCAGTCATGAGGCTTGCCATAAACAAATTGAAGCGCTGGAGGGTCAGCTCCACACCCGCAGAGCCTTGATCTCTGTGGTGTGCCCTGAACTTCTCCCCTTGTTCGCCCACGAGGAGCCACTGCCCAAGGATGCTTTTGCCACTCTTCCTCACAACCCGGACTGGAGCGACCACAGGGTCCCAGTTCAGCCCATAGAAACCCAGTCCATGACCAAATGTGTAGCCCCCGTAGGAGAAGGAGAGGCAGAGTGAAGGCAGGCATTGGGACCAAGAGGGACAAGACCCCTGCCACTTTGCTTGTAGACTCTGGTGCAGCCTTAAATGTGCTGCACCCTAAACTTGTGAGGCACAGTGAGCCTACCCCCGAGTCCGTTCAGTTTTCTGGATATGGTGGGGGGGACACCTAGCGAGGACTTGGAAGAATATTCCGGTGGCTATAGACACGTTCCATTTTAAACTGTGGGCTTGTGAGAACCGTGGTGAAGACGAAGGTCTTTTAGGCATCGGATTTGTCAGGGAAAACCCGGGTGTCAGCTGTAAAAGAGCTGACTCCACAAGTAGGCTGCATTGCAAGTTCTCACAAAGCCCCATCTCCACGCCTGGAAAAAAAATGCCAGCACACAGCTTCCAGGGTCTAGAACTACAGCCGTTATTTGGGTAACATGATGGAACAGGTAAGCATGAGCAGAATAGCAAAAGCAGTGAGAAGTGAACACAAAACATTCACGCACTGTACATATAGTACCAGAAAGACGTCATGAGAATCACACAGACCCACAGCAGCAGTCCCGTGTGAACCGGACACTAAGAAACAGTCAAAACACTTCATATAAGAGAACCATAGTCTCACTCTGTCTCTTTCCAACAGCTGCGGTGACCTTGGGCCGCTGCTGGGAAAAGCAGAGAGTAGACAACAGGGTTATTTACAACTTGTTGCTAAGCAGCGCAGTTGAACCAGTTAACCCTTTCCGCTTGCGGCTAGCTGCTGACTACCTAGCCTAGTGTTCTTTAACAGGATTCCTCTGGGGAAATAAACTCACAGTAGATTATGCGAACGGGTTTTTATGGCAATTGGACTAAGGACCTTTAGAGATCTCTGTAGTCCACCTCTGTGCTGCCATCAAAGCCCCTGCCACTGTGCAGTGTGTTGCTAGCGACCCATGGGTGCAGGCTTTTCCTGAAGTATGGATTAGAGACAAAATTGAGTGTGGCAAGGTGAAAGGTGCTTGTGTGTTAATCGAGGGCAAGGACCCCCCACCTCAAAAGCAGTACAAGTATCCTGCCGAGGCAGAGGAAGGTATAGAAAAGACAATTGAGGGCCTTGTCCAGTGGGATATTGTCATTCCTATGCAATCCGTCTGTAATGCGCCCTTGTGGCCAGTGCCGAAGGCCGACAGTAAAACGTGGCGCATGACAGTAGACTTCAGGGCTCTGAACTCCGTCATGCCTCCCGTTACACCAGTCATGGCCAAGTACAACGAGATCTTGTCTGCAATTGCGGCTGGGGCAAAATACTATAGCTTGATTGATTTGACCAATGCTTTCCATTCCATATCGCTGCACGAGCTGTGCTGGCACAAATTTTCTTCACATTTTGGGTCAGCAGTATGTGTTCAAGCGCAGGCCCCAAGGTTTCCACTTGAGCCCTAGCATCTGCCACGCGCATGTGGTCAAAATGTGGACTAGGCTGCAGCCAGCCTCATGAGCCCACATTTTGTCCTATGTGGATGACATCCTCATCCATTCTGAGTCAGAAGAGAAAACTAGGGACATCACCCATGAAGTACTGGCCATCCTTAGGGACACAGGTTTCAAGGCCAGTAGGGAGAAAGCATAGTTAGTGACCACAGAGGTCAAATACCTAGGACTCTGCCTAGGCACAGGAGGGCGCACTCCAGATGCCCAAAGGGTTGAGGTAATTTCCAAATTACCTGCTCCCATAGACGTGCACTCGCTACACTCGCTCTTGGGGACCTTCAATTTCTCTAGGGACTTTATCGAGTCTTTTGCTCCCAAGGCAAAGCCTCTATATGTCCTATTGAAAAAGAATGCCCAGTGGGAGTGGGACGAAGCACAGCAGAAGGCGTTCGCTCAGCTTAAGGAAGATTTAATGAAAGCACCCGCTTTAGTGCACCCAAACACGTCCAAACCGTTCCTCATACAACTAGCCACTTTGGATAGGAGTATAGGAGCAGTCTTATCCCAGCAACAGACTGGCACTCAATGAGTTATAGCCTATGCCTCCCTCAATTTGAGCCCCCATGAGATCAAATTTGTGCCTTGCAAGAAGACATGCCTCACACTAGTCTGGGCTCTAACACACTGGGAATTTATGTTGGAAAATCTCAGCATTCTCTCTCTCCCTCCCCCATCTTGTTGTTAGAACAAATGGGCAAAAGCTAGTTAGGGCTCCCTTTGTCTCCTGCATGCCAGATCTTCTCCATTTGCCTTTCTGTCTTTTATTGCATGATCATAAATACCTTTGGTTCTCAGGTGATCAGATCATGTGACCCAGGACTGTGCTTGGGTCATCGGTCTTATAAAAGTTAAGACCCCTCCTCTCTCTTATCTCTCTTCCTTTGTTCCCATGGCTGCTCTATCTGAACTCTTCCCATGCTTCGAGCCCCATCGAGAATGATGGTGAGTTAAAAGCCGAAGATTCTCCTATTCACTAGTTAGACAGGTAGCAGGCTCTCTCAATACAGATGTAAATGAAGAAGCCATTAGTAAAGAATTTAAGCCTTTTATCCAAAGCTACCTGTGTTTGTGTGTATTGAATCTGCCAGTCTGAAGCCACAAGTCATCTGACAAGCTTTTAAACATTTCTCTGTGTTACTCTGCTAAATGAAGGCTGAATCCTAATAGTTTTAGTCTCATTTTCTCTAACAATTTATGATTGGAGGCACCCGTGTGATTGTCCATACCCCCCACACTCCGCTTAAGTATATTTTGTCTGGAAAGGTCCAGAATGGCCAGGTGTCCAATACCAGGATAGCCAAATGGACTGTTTCCTTAGCGTCACGTGGGGTGGATTTTCAAAAGCAACCACAAGATCAACCAGCTGCCTATGGCCTAGTTGTGGCCGGAGCTACGCATGAGTGTCCTTTGCCACCAATGATTAAGACCAATTGGCCAGTCGAATGGGGTGCCTCTCTTGAAGAAGCACAATTGCAAGGCTTTGTTTGTTGGTTTTGTGATGGTTTTTCCATGAACGTGGACAGTAGCCCACGGACAGGCTATGGAGCGATCCGAGTCACAGATTCCTTCACCCTACAGGGGAAAGCCCAGCTCCATTCCAGCCAGGCGGTTGAAGTGGAAGCTCTAAAGGCTATCTTAGAGCACGAGCTGCTTGACTGCCCATTAGCCATATACACTGACTCAGATTGGACTGCTAAAGCAGCCAGTGTGTGGCTTCCAATCTGGATCCAAAATGACTTGAAAACTGCAGATGGGAAACCCATTGCCCATCTGGATAAATGGGTTAGGATTGCTGCTCAAATTGAGGAAAGAACTGCTCCTACATGGGTTACTCATGTGCGAGGGTACCAGAAGAAGGGCACGGCTTCTTGTATTTGGAAGAACCAAGCTGATGCTCTTCCTCGGGATGCTGCTTTGCAAGATGACGGGGTGCCCACCGACGCCATCAACGTCAACCCGAAGCAGCTGTTGTTCCCTCCAATGTTTGATTTGGGCACCCTTCAGAAGGGTGACTCTGAAATTGCTGAGCTGGCCAGGAACGGCTCTGATGAGTCTGGCCGCTTCAAAGTAGAACAGGTAGATGGTGTTTTCTGGGCCGGTGGCCAACGCCATTGGATCGTGCCTAAAGATTTGAGAGGAGACATAATCCAGTTTGTCCATGAACAGGGACATCGCAGGTGCAATGTTACATTAGATAGAGTGAAAGAAACCGGATGGTGGCCCCAGATGAAGCAAGATGTTAACCAGCAGGTTGACAACTGCTTGTCTTGCACCATGGTCAATGTTGACCCCATCGGACCCAAAACTCCATCCAGCACCAATGGATTGAGGGTCCCTGGACCCGGATCCAAACTGATTTCATAGGTCACCTGCCTCCCACCCCTTGAGGGAACAAGTACTGTTTGACAGTGATTGATCCCTTTAGCAAATGGGTCAAGGCATTTCCTTGCAAAGCCAATACAGCTAGTACAACTGCGCGGCTGCTGTTCAACAATGTCTGGGCTCCCTGGGGCTTGTCACGTGACCTGGACTTGGATGTCAGAGTTCATTTTACTGGGGAGGTGACCCGAGAGCTGTGCAAGGCATTGGGCATACGCCAGCGATTCCACATTGCGCATCACCTGCAAAGCTCAGGGCAAATTGAGCGGACCAACCGTTCCCTGAAGGAAGCACTCCGGAAGATAGTGCGCTCCTCTGGGAGGGATTGGGACATCAAGCTGCCCATCATCATGATGGCATTCAGGGGCACCGTGGCATCGCATGGTTTTACACCACACATGGTTATGACAGGGCGTAAAATGATGTTGCCCGAGGCTTTCTGGATCGACACCAGCCTCCCTTCAGATTTGGAACCTGTTATCTTGAACAACGAGTGGGTGAAAAATCTGATTCAGCATATTGGCCAAGTGCATAGGCAGGTAGCAGCCCAACTGGGCAAGAACCTGCAGAAAATGGATAAGAGACTGGGCTGGGTTCGTCATCTGTGCCAGTGGGAAGAGGGACAGCTGGTCTTGTATAGAAACTTCTATCGAGACAAGCACTCTCTTGCTGCTAAATGGGTGGATCCTGTTCCCATTGTAAGAGAATCTCTCCTGCAGTGTACCAAGTCCGCATACCCAGAAAGAAGGGAGACTGGTATAAATTCTTTCATGTCTCCCAGCTGAAGGAATGGAAGGGTCAGCCGGTTGATCCCGCCTCAGTGGCAATCCTGGAGCCGGAAGATCCCAGTGTCCAATGAACCAATGTGAGCCCTCTAATTTGCCAGACTTCCTTGAATCGCAAGGAAGTCCCAGCCGTTAACTTGTCTGAGACTTTAGTCTCACTGTATGAGGCCTTTGACAATGGTTAAACGGACATTGTCTGCAAGGGACAGAGAGGAGTGGTGCACCCTCTGATTCCCCGCTTATGGATATAATTCTGTAATTGTCAGATATCTGTAGAACATACAGTGACGGAATACCTGTATCTGTGTTCCCTATAGGGAGATGGAATGGGACCGTTCATGTGGATTGCGGTGTTATTTCCATTAATTGAGTGTACCGTCGGAGCCTCACCAGAATACAGCTATGTATACATGGATTGGCAATATAACGTACAGGCAGTATTGTTGGAAAATCTCACCATTCTCTCTCCCCCTCCCCATTCTGTTTTTAGGACAAATGGGCAAAAGCTAGTTAGGGCTCCCTTTGTCTCCTGCATGCCTTTTTCACTGTCCTTTTATTGCATGATCATAAATACCTTTGGTTCTTAGGTGATCAGATCATGTGACCCAGGACTGTGCTTGGGTCATCGGTCTTATAAAAGTTAAGACCCCCCCTATACTCTCTGATCTTTTTCCTTTGTTCCCACGGCTGCTCTATCTGAACTCTTCCCATGCTTCGAGCCCCATCGAGAATGATGGTGAGTTATAAGCCAAAGATTATCCTATTCACTAGATTAGACAGGTAGCAGGCTCTCTCAATACAGATGTAAACGAAGAGTCATTAGTAAAGTATTTAGTCTTTTATTCAAAGCTACCTGTGTCTGTGTTTATTCCAAGTACCGGTCTGAAGCCACAAGTCATTAGATAAAACTTCTACCGCTTCTCTGTGTGACTTTGCTAAATGAAGATTGGATCCTGATAGGTTCAGTCTCATTTTCCCAACAAGTATGTCATTGGAATCCTTATCCAGAGACAGAAACCTTGTTAAGCGGAACTCAGCTGTTCGCATGCTTTCAGAAACGGTATCTATTTGAGTTGTTCACCCACATTCAGACATGCCCTGGTAATAGACTTAGCTCTGGTTTGAGAATGGCTGTTGCCAGCAAAGAAGTCAAACTCTATACTGAGATGACAACATCTGCCGCTCCCATGACCGTTAGAGTGGTCCGAAGTGATCACCACAATGCCACTTTAATCATTATCAGCTTCACTTTTGAAAAATGCCGCCCTACATGTGTATGGAAAACCTTCCTATTCACATGCCAGAATGTAACTCGGACCCCAACAGGATGTAAGTTCTCCTGCAGGAAAATGTGGTGCCCTGACCCCTCTGTTCACACCCCTCCTCCTTCTGAAGGCCACCCGGCTATCTATGTAGTTAGCTCTGTAGTCCGAAAGGACATAGAAATGGTCACTTATTCGAACGTCCAAACCTTAATCACAACAATGATACTAAATTTTACAGTGGTTAATGTTTCAAGGGTCCTCCTGATTTGCCAGCCCTATCCGAAAGTGGCTTGGACACAGTGGGGACACTGGGAGAAACGATGGCTGTCGTTTTCCCCCACACGCTCTCCCTAAGCGAAACGTCCTAGGGACCGTATTAGGAGGAATTGGAACTAGTGGCACAATCGTAAATGCTATAGACAATGAAGTACTGGCAAACAAATTAGGCATGGTTGGCACGAAAACAAAGGAAATTGGTGTGGATCGTGCTGCTGGATTAACTAACCTAGTGAGAGGCATGGATTTGATCAGTCAACTGTTACCACAGTGGGTTGGAGTCGAGCAAGATGTAATATCTGACCTTGGTCGTGTGCTAACCAACACAACTCATGATCTGTCAGTTGCTATCCAATGCACGCAACTGCAGAGCAACGTGATCACCTTTGCTGCACAGGTGATCCAGGCCAGCCTTATGGGATTAATGCACCCTGAGATCCTGAGCCTGTTAAGAGAGCACTACCCGGAATCTTTGGAACACCCTGCCACTTTGGCATAAATTCGGCATGCTACCTGGAAGGGCCTAACCCTTACGGTAGACGTCATGCATGAGAGGATTCTGGATCTTCTAATTTTGCATCCATTATCCCATCTAGGACTACCCTTAATAGCCGCCAATGCCACCTTGTTACCCCAACAGATGTACCATTGGTCCAACGGTACAAGCTCTTTTGATTTATCTGGTTGTCTATTTCACCAATACTGGGCACAGTGCTTTCACAGTATTGATGGTTTTAGTATTAGCAACATCTCCGACTATGTTGTAGTACCAGTCGATTATACACTCATGGCTCAAATTGATAGTGAGTGCTTTTGCTTAAGAACCCCATGTGAAACGTGACAATACTGCCTAGTGGTGCAACTGTAAGGATCAACTGCACTGCTGGCAACCCATGCTTTTGTCATCAGTATGTTCAAGATTGCTTTGGTAAAGACTTCTATCTCTGGCGGGAGATACAAGATTATATACTAGAAACTGAATACGTGCCCACGGAGTCCGAATTAGTCGGATTCCACCTTAAAGACGAGATCCCTGTGTCTACATGGCTACGGAATCTCAGCTGCCTAGCAGACAGAGTAAAGGAGGTTTCGCACTCCCTCCAACAGATTACCTTGACAGTTAACCATTCTGCCAAGGTAATCGTTAAAACATCAGAAGAATTGGAAACCGCAGCCCGACTCTCCTGGTGGGACACTTTCACATGGTCGTCCACCGGACAGGCAATCGCCCACTTCGCATTGCACCCTCTGATTATTTTAGTCACATTTCAGGTCATACTCGCCTTATGCTTAATCGGCCTTGCACTGTGGGTCAAGAGACATTTTCCAGCTTCAAGCTGGCCAGTTTTGCTGAAAGTTCTGAGGCTCTTACTTTGACGCTTGTAAATAGTTTAAGTGTTAGCGTTAAGTGTTGTGTTTTGATTGCTTTCAAAAGCCTATGGAGGGCCTGATCGTAGGTAGGTGCCCTCTGCCCTTGCCACATGGGACACCATCCTGTTGAAGGGAAGAATGTTGTGGTATTGCAGCTACTCAGTAACTGCTTCTTGGTACAATAAACTGACTAGGATCCTGAAAATTAGCAGCTCAGCTACTGTCTTGGCCTTCCTACGGTCAATACAGCTTTGTATTTAGCGATTATTTAAATCTCCATATCCTCAAGGTCTTCTTGGTTACACTGAGAGAATTTGAACCCAACTCCCAGTAGGCTCTGACCCAGTAATTTACATTTGTTATATGCATTGGCTGCTAACAATGTCAGTCTTCTGCAAAATAGCTACAGGCTTATAGCTCCAGAGAACTGGGACAACCCACCCGGACCTGCCCCCCCCCCGCACTGTTGGGTGGTGGTGAAGTACGAAAGATCCCAGCTTCAACCGGGAGCACGACGGAGGAGATAGCCCGAGCCCTCTGCTGCAGCTGTTGGAGTCCTGGGGAGGGTGATCCAGGCACCCTCGGACGGACTTAAAAGACTGTTTTCCCCAAAAACCCTGTTGCCAAAGTATTTTGCCCTTGCGAAATGGACCATTCCACTTGCTGAAGCTCTGCAAACTGCTTGCTGCAAGGAGCTAGCTTCCCTGGCTAGCTGGTTTGCAGGACTGAATACATTATAACTTTCACTGTTCTACTTTCACTAGCTCTGCAAAGCCTCATTGGAAGGCTCCTGCCAGCTCACCACTTCAAATGTTTTTGCATTGTGCTATCTACAGCCATTACCCAGTTGCTGACAGCTCTCTATTGGAGGGAGGATTTATTGTTGTTAGATAAGTGTTACTGTTTGATCTGGACTAATGCCTTTGACTTATTGACCATTGCTTAATTGATCTTTGTGTGAATGTGTTTAGACATAGATTTGTAGACAGGAATGTTTTGTAAGATAGAAACCCTTCGGGCTCCGCGCAACATTCCCTTCACCTATGGAGTGATACTACCTCTGAGCCTGTAGACCCCTATTTGGCACCGAAATTGTTTTAAAATGTTTAATTGGAAAATGATCGATATTTTCCCAAATCACCCATGTTTTTGGGAGGATGTGTTACCACCATTGCTGGCCTGTGCTTGGAAATTACATTAGATATCATTTTGATATCAATAATTTGGCTTCATTTTCCCATTCCTCTCCACGTGTTTGTGAGGCCCCCGGACAAGCACAGAACCAGGCTCGGCCGCTAATTGCTGCAATATTCCAACACAATACAGGCACGCCAGAAATAGCCAGATCGCCGCTTTAGGAGACCTCCCTGCAAACAACCTCTACTTACAAAGGACTCCCTGCCCCGAGCAGGCAACTTGACAAGCTGAACACTCAACTGTCAAGCGTCGCACATCTGCAGACTGGCTTCTCCATTGTCAATTCAGACCTAAAGCAATCATGCTAAATTTTGACCTTTCCAGAGCTTTGGCTCTCGCCCAAAACTCATTGTTTTTCCCAGGTACGGAACAGCCTGCAGTTACATTTCTCCCTATAAAAAACCCTGCTTCCGAGACCTTCCTCGGATCGCTCCTGAGTTTCATCCCGTCCTGCTGCTGCTCCGCTCGGCGAGCCTTCCCCTCAGTTATATTGGCTGAGACTGCGCAACTTCGGACCTTTGCAGTGATCTGTCCGGGCTTCAGAATAGGTGTTGTATCACCCAGTTCTACAATCCCTCTGAAAAATCCCTCTATCACCCTCCAACCTTTATTTTCTATAGTTGTCTGAGTGCGTGAGTTATATACACTGTTTGTCTATATTTTAATAAAGATCTCAGTTGTTCTTATAACTTGGTGTGCTTCTTGGCTTGGCCTGACCCCATAGACATTGAATAAAAGATTCTGCTGCGTTGCCCTGCCTCTCGCATTGCTAGCTTGTGCTCTTGACTAATTTCCCCCAACTAGTTTAATTGTGAGCGTATTTAGGTGTCCCTCCCAGGACCCCCAGAAATCTGGGTAACAACTGTGTTCCAGGAGGGGAAGAACTGAATGAGGAGACAAAGGAGACTATATACCAAAACTGAACCCTTAAACCAGTGGTTCTCAACCTGTGGGTCCCCAGATGTTCGTGGACTTCAGCTCCCAGAAGCCCTGAGCATTGACCATAGTGGCTGGGGCTTCTGGGAGCTGAAGTCCACGAACATCTGGGGACCCACAGGTTGAGAACCACTGCCTTAAACAGTGTGGAAATATGGAAAATAAAAGAAAGATCTGAATTAGCAAGATTTGGATGTGAGGAGAAGATAAGAGAATCAAGATTAAAAAGAACAGGAACATGAGAAAGAGTTAAGAGAGAAGGAACTGCCACATGAGAGGGAATTAAGAGAGAAGGAACCAAAAGAAGACAGAAAGAAAGGAAAAAACAGGAATCATAAGTTAGAGATGTATAATATGATACTGAAAGAACTAGAGTCGACTGCAAATTTCACTTCTAAGGATAGTAATGTTACCCTGTAAATTGGGGGTCCTGGGAGAGGTGCCCAAATAACCAAACAACAACAAGCAAGATGGGGAAATTACCTGGAGCACTCTCTTGGCTAATGAGAGGCAGGGCAACGCAGTGAGATCTTTTATCCTATGTATACTGGTTCAGGTCAGTGAGGAGTCAAGCAGTTTCAAAATACTAACAGGTTTTATTTAAAAAAAAAATAATAAAACACAAGCACACTCCTAACTAGAAAAGGAAAGAAAGAGAATTTGGGGAATGGGCAATACGCCACTTGTCTGAAGTCCTGGAGACACCAATTGAAGAGGAGGAAACCCGGCGTGGAGGCCGAGGGGAATCTGCTGGACCAAGCGGCAGCGAGGCGATGAAAAAGGTCCGACGGGAGCTTCAAGTGATTTCAGCTGGTGATTCAGCGAGAGTTCCAGTGGAGTTCAGCCAGGTCCAGCAAAGTCCACTGGACTATCAAAAACTGGGGATTTTTATAGGGAAAAGAACGATCGCAGGCTAGACTGGTCTCGGGTGAAAACAATAAGTTTTGGGCTGGAGACAAAGCCTCCGAAAGGTCGGGATTTGCATGATTGAATTATATGCCATTTTGACAATAGTATGGCCGGTATGTAGATGCGGTTAGCTTGGCCGTTAAGTGCCTAGCTCGCCAGGGTGTTCTCTCAGGCAGAGAGTCCTTTTGTTTTACAATACATTTGTAATTAAGGTGTTTGTTTTGGGAGGTCTCCCCCTGAAGTGGATCTGGCAGTATCTGGTGTTTGATAGGAGCAACAAGTATCATCCATGCCTAGCTTCGCAGTTGTTCAGCGGGGCCTCACAAACACTTGGCTGGTGGCAGAAGGCCGAATCATGATATCAAAATGATATCTTTGGTTCACCAAAGCCAGGCCAGATCACAGTGATAACAATCCCCCCCCCCGAAAATGAGCAACTTGGTACAAATTGTTCATTTTCCAATAAAACATTTCAAAAGGAATTTGGAGCCGAATAGAGGTCTGCAGATTTTGGAGGCATATTACACTAAGAAATTTTGCAACATTCTTATCTAAATAAAACAGTCCCTAGCTAGTAACAAACACAATGAAAAGTGGGCAAAAAGAAACCAAACTCTAATAATATACAAACAAATGCAACAAAATGCAGTGGTACATGGAATGCAGGCAATACATGTTGTGCAAACGGATGCAAGAATGGCAGTGTTTTCAAAGCTGTGAGTGCGGGCAAAAATGCTTCCAATGATGAGAGAAGGCAATTCCAGGTGATATGGGCAGTTCAATGGTGGTGCGGGCAAGGTTACATAATGCGGGCAAGAGAAACAGTCCGATGACGATGCAGACAAAAGAAATCCAATGACGACAACATAAGTCCAAAGTCCCGGGGAGGTGAGGTACGGGCAAAGTCTCTGCGCCCCGCTGGAAGCAGGAGAATTCGGAGTCTGGAAGAAGGCGGGCACCAAAGCAGTTCAAATCCATGTTGAGCTAGCCCAGATGTGCTAGCTCTTTGCAGGGTTAGGTTCACGAAGGGAAAGCTGGAATGGTCCAAACAGGAACCGATGGTGGAACCTCGGGGAATGGGTGATGTAGTCCATGGCATTCGTTGGGAAGCGGCTGGCTGTGGTCCCCAACTGCAGCAACTGGCAAAAGGGACGTCATCTGGGGTCTGGATCCTCGGCTGGCGTCGAGGTCTGGATATTCACCCACACACTCCTACGGTGCTCGGGGTGGATGGATGAGTCCGGGTATGATTGGCTACAGATCTTTTAAGAGAAAAACTGACACCAGTTACCACCAATACAAACTGACGATGCAAATCTCTGGCACGAGGCCTGCCGGGAACTGGATTTGACTTTTGGTCGTCATGACTTAAAAGGTTTGGAAAAGTGAGGGTTTAAAAGGCAACAGATCCTACAATGTATTTGGCCGGGGGATGGCCATGGATGGCGATGGTAAGGTGGATGCGTCGGAACCCGCATCTACTCGCTAAGCCCGGAGAGGACAATTTACTGGGCCAGCGCTCGCACCTTCCCTCTTCCAGACCGAAGCCGGAGCTCCAGGCCTGATGATGTAACCCGAGGGCCTGGGGCGGCAGGGTTAACGGTTAGATGCTAGTTCCGAGGCAACCACATCACCAACCTAGGAAAACAAGCTGGACTCCGAAGGCAGGCCTGGAAGATCGGCCACCCCCCGTCCATTACATGCTGGCCGCAAAAACCGGCAACTCGGTCAGTCCAAATGGGTGCACCACTAGGTAGTAGGGTCACACTGTCACATGGGGTATGTAAACAAAAACAATCTTTGATAAGCTGGGACATTACTGTGCGATTGACTAAGACCAAAACATACTCAGAGGTGTTGCCGTGCCCAATGCTGTCAATGCTATGAAAGCATTGCACCCACTGCTGATGAAACAAACATCCGGACAGGTCTAATAAGTGTGTACCATTGGACCAATGATACAAAGTTAACGGTAGTAATGTGGCATTGACGGATATGAGTGGAAGTCCTAAATGGGATACTGGATGTATGATTACCCGGTCCAGAATCCTTTCGTGGGCAACATCTACCGTGAGAGTTAGGCTCTGCCAGGTAGTGTGCCATATCTTAGCCAAAGCGGCGGGGTGTTCTAGCGACTCTGGGTATCGCTCTCTTAATAGGCCGCCCGCGGATAGGCTTTTGAAGCCAATTGGGAAACTACCACCAATATTCTATTTACAAATATTACCAGTTATGCCTCGGAGTCTGAAATGGTTGGTAAAACTTCCCAACTTGAAGCCGGAAGATCTGTTTCTTGGCCCACAGAGCCAGAACGATCAAACATATCAACAGCACAATTTGAAATATTGTCAAGATTATCAAGGGGTGCATGGCATATCTAGCAATTTTCTGTCCTCCGATACCACAGTCTTGTCAGGTAGGACAGTGACCGAGAGTGAGCGCCAAACTATACTGGCCCAACTCACAATCACCAAGGTCACAATAACAATGCTGCGAGGGCCTTTGGAGACAAAACGGCAGCAAAGGGTCCAAGAGGGGAGGCTAGCAGTAGCCACACTTCCTTCCGTACAAAGCCAAGCCAAGCTAGGGGCGGGGATGGCGCCGCCACCTTGAGCTGCCAAAACTACCTGCGGGTCTCTGTACTCTCAACCTTAGGCGCGTGTCTTCGCTGCCAGCAATGGTCCCAGGGCGTCGCGGGAGAACAATGTCCCAAAGGCCATTGCTCTCGCCACAGCTTCCCCAAACCAAGAACCTACAACGCAGTACCTCCAAAGGGTGCGGAATCTCCAACCCAGTTAGCACCGAGCGACCCCCCCCCCATATCCAGATTGCTGGATAGGGTCAGGCATGGGCTCACCACGACTAACCGGTTCCAGGGGCAGCAAACTCAGTGCCTCTCCAGGGTCTACTCCAAGGGTGACAGGAGGGTTTTCCCTCTCGGTCTGGGTGCCTGCCATCACCTGGGGTCTCCTCCACCTGCGTGGCCATAACCGAGCCACCACACGGTTTTGGAACCCGCGGGACTGAAGGCACCCCTAGTCCAGATCCAGATCAAGGTGACTGCTGGCCGGAGGTGGACCGTTCGTGATGGCCTGGACCGGTCGGTGATCCCTTGGAAAGCAATGCCTCTCTAGGGCGTCTAGAAGCTCAGAAGTGGGCTTCCCATCCAGGGAGGCTCTATCTATACCTACAGCACGCAGCATTCCCCAAATCTTGGCCCTATCCGTGAGAGGTGGCTGGATCGGGTGCTTGTACCTGCCAGACATCTCTCTAGGGAAACTAGACTCAGCGAGCTGCTTGGGGGCAGTGGCCAGTTGGGAGGGAGGCCCTGCCTTGCCGGGCTGGCTGCGGGGGTCCCTACCCTGTCGGGGACGCGAATTCCAGTTCCCTCGAGGAATGGAGTTCGGGGCCGTTTTTCGATGTTGGGAATGGGATCCATAATTGGAGTACGTGACCTCCGATATGGGCTCCCAATTCCTGGGGTCCTTACTGTTTGTCTTGGGAGGTCACAGGGCGTCAGCCTCTCGCAGTAGGTCGGCGACCCTATGGAGGTTGTTCCCAAACTCCTCCCAGGACGTGTTAGTGGGGTCTACCAAGCCCAGAGCCAGCCTTGTCTTGCGGTTCAAGCCTCTGTACTACAGAGTCTTGAACTTGACATGATTAAAATTGTGCCCACGAGCCGTTAGGGGCACTTTCTCCACTAAAATGGCGAGTAGCTGCTTCCACGCCATGTAAGCTTCAGGGTTCTCACGAGGACCCTGTTGCTCCATAACGTAGAGTGCACTCACACTCTGTCCAGGCCAAAGGATCCTCATGATCTCTCGCATCCAGTCGTGCGCCTCAAGTCTAACCAGACCTCGGGCTGCCACGGCGGACTCAAGAGTTGGAAGGTCCGAAGGCGACATGCAAAGGCGAGCCAGTTGGGTCAGGTCCTGGCCATTGGCTGTAGAATGCGAATGCGACACCGCGTTGAGCCACATGATGTCAGTGGACCAGTTCAGGGGTCCTAACTGATCTGCAATTGCCTTTGCCTCAGTTGCACACCAGGGGACTCGGGCCTCAGTAACTTGTGTCTCCTGGGTTTCCTCACCATCGTTGTTGGCAGGGATGGTTCTACGGGTCATGGACCATGTCTCAACGGGCTGGACTGGTGCCTTAGGTGCTTCCCAGTCTGGATTGTGTGGGGAGGATGGCAGGGCGTCTTCTGGCACAGGGTCCTCATTGGCAAAGCTAGGAATCAGCTCCGGACACACCGCCGAAATTAAAGCCTTTCGTGTCTGGAGCTGGTTCTCTAAGTTGGCAATCTGTTGTCGGCATGCTACATGACTAACAGCCTCCTGCTGTTCCTTCACCTGTTTTACCATGAATCGCACCGTAGACCGGGCATGATTGAGCTCGGCCTCTAAGGCACGGGCTCTCTCCTCCCACGTCTGGGCAGCTAGGGACATATCGCTTAACTGCTGTTGCGTGGACTGCGCGGCGGACGCAAAAGTTACTTTGCCCGCCCACAAGGCCACATTCTCGGCATGAAGCTGGGCATTCTCCTTTTCTACTTCTGCTAGTTCCCCCCGGATCTCAACTAGGGCCGAATTAGTGTCTCTAGCCGGAAGCCAAAGTCCCCAAGCTGCCAACGAATCCTTCGACAGCCCGAATGGGTTCTTTGTCTTACGTGCCAGGGTGTACGCTTCCCGGAGAGAGGCGAAAGGATCGGCCGTCTGGAAGACAGAGTCTTTCCAGGGGCACTTTCCCTTACGTAGGACCCATCTCTCCAATTTCCCTTGGACCTCCTTCTCACACATGAGGTCTTTGACTACTGCGGGGGTCTCCTTGGCCATTTCCTAGGCCAAACAACAACACAAATTCCACAACTATGGGACCAGGACCTGGAGTGACAGGGAGGATCACCTAGACCCCTGGGGGAGCTAAGGAAAACGAACTCTCTGGAACTTTGCTAGGGAAGAGGGAAAAGGAACCAAACTCCAGCCTGCCCAAACAAAGATCACCTCTGTACTTCCAGGCCCGGTTCTACACCTCGACAGCACTGACGACAAAAGGACAAGGCCAACGGTTCAGAGACAGGTAGGCCCACCTGGGACCCAGTGGGGGAAACCCTCAGGCCACTTCCAAGGTTCAACTGAAAGGGGGGGTGACGAACTCAAAGGAACTTACTACGCTGTCCGGCCGAACAGCAGGGGAAGAGGGAGAAGGAACCAAAACTGAACCACTCCTGACTGGTTTTCTGGGTGAGGGGCGCCTCCTCTACCTCAGGCTAAACCGCTAAACCCACAGCTAGATCGGGACTCACCACCCAATCCTAACAAGCCGGCAACAGCGGGACGCACCTGCAAAACTGAGAAGCCGGGAATCACCACCTGCGCCTTCTCCAATTCCAAACCAAGCTCCACAAAACCAAAGGAAAACTTGCAAGGGGACAATGAAAGGAGTGGGGTCTTGCTCCTTCAAAAAGTGCTTCAGTGTGCCTTGCTGCTAAGGTGTTGGAAGTGTGTGGACTGTTCCTAACGTGCTAGCGTCCTAACACTACGGATTCCAGCCCACGATAGACCCAAGACGGGGAGGTAGTTCCCAGGGCAAGACAAGAGGGGTACAGCGTCCACCCGATAGAAAAGCTACACAAACATACAGAGATCATGCACACGCACTAACCTGCCTAACTGTGATCTAAAACTACTCACTGACCGTTCCCTATGTCAATACCACCCGATCTTGAGGAGGTTCCAGATTCCTTCTCAAATTGGGGGAACTGGGACTGCCCGCGTTTCTCCACCACTCTGTTACCCTGTAAATTGGGGGTCCCAGGAGGGGTGCCCAAATAACCAAACAACAACAAGCAAGATGGGGAAATTACCTGGAGCACTCTCTTGGCTAACGAGAGGCAGGGCAACGCAGTGGGATCTTTTATCCTATGTATACCGGCTCAGGTCAGTAAGGAGTCAAGCAGTTTCAAAATACTAACAGGTTTTATTTAAAAAAAAATAATAAAACACAAGCACACTCCTAACTAGAAAAGGAAAGAAAGAGAATTTGGGGAATGGGCAATACGCCACTTGTCTGAAGTCCTGGAGACACCAATTGAAGAGGAGGAAACCCGGCGTGGAGGCCGAGGGGAATCTGCTGGACCAAGCGGCAGCGAGGCGATGAAAAAGGTCCGACGGGAGCTTCAAGTGATTTCAGCTAGTGATTCAGCGAGAGTTCCAGTGGAGTTCAACCAGGTCCAGCAAAGTCCATTGGACTATCAAAAACTGGGGATTTTTATAGGGAAAAGAACAACCGCAGACTAGACTGGTCTCGAGTGAAAACAATAAGTTTTGGGCTGGAGACAAAGCCTCCGAAAGGTCGGGATTTGCATGATTGAATTATATGCCGATTTGACAATAGTATGGCCGGTATGTAGATGCGGCTAGCTTGGCCATTAAGTGCCTAGCTCGCCAGGGTGTTCTCTCAGGCAGAGAGTCCTTTTGTTTTACTGTGCATTTGTGATTGAAGTGTTTGTTTCAGGAGGTCTCCCTCTGAAGCGGATCTAGCAGTATCTGGTGTTTGATAGGAGCAACAAGTATCATCCATGCCTAGCTTCGCAGTTGTTCAGCGGGGCCTCACAAACACTTGGCTGGTGGCAGAAGGCCGAATCATGATATCAAAATGATATCTTTGGTTCACCAAAGCCAGGCCAGATCGCGGTGGTAACAGTAACACCAATGGTTCCCCAGAGCCTGAGGTCATCAAGTTTCCCAGATATTTTAAAGAAGACAGCATAATTCAGTTTCCACTAGTTTTAGGAGAGCTTGTGTTGACATGGGAGTGAAAAATGAGGAGATAATGGATATTTAAGGTCTCAAATGTCTGGAGGTCTGGCTGAAATTTAAGGAGAGATGAGACTGCAAGAGGCAACGGATTGTGAATTATTTAAGAAAAGGGTTTAAAAAACATACACAATTAGGCTGTAGGCTGAACAAACTGTTAGGAACTTGGACTGATGGGTTCCAGGATGAAAGTAAGGAGGATACAACAATTTATCTGGACTGGAACAACTCTATCTTACCACAAAATTTCAGGTGGTTAGTGCAGGACAAACAGCCAAAGCCAGGCAAAGGCAGCTGAAGTAATGGATTGTCAAGTGTTTTGGTGGCAGCCCCGTATGCTTATATGTTTGCATGTAATGTTTTTTCAAAAGTATAGGCTAAGGTTTTTTTTTTATTAAAGTTTATATTAAACATAAAACAAACCCTCCCCCTTCCTCACTTCCATCTTTGTCCCAATTGACTCTGCTTATTTATCTTCGTACATATACATTCTCACCATTACAGAATTCTTACATTGTTACACTGTTACGTCTTACATTAATACATTGCTGCGTGTAATATATCTTATACATTATTACTTTTCTTTATTTTCATTGTTACTTCCCATCCTATGGCCATTTCCTCACTGCACTCTTATAGAGCGATTATTCCACTTGCAACATCCTAAGGAATCTGGGGTTTGCAGTTTCGGGAGGGGCCACCTGGCCCCTCCCAAAACTGCAAACATCATAGCGCTATAACAGCCTAGGGTGGAAATGGCCATAGACAAGATGTCCCCCAGTGACATCTTCTTCCTTGCCAGTTTCACTGCTGTTCATATGAACCTCTTTCTGGGTTCTGTGAGGCCAGATTGAATACTGGAAACCCAATCTCAAATGATTATATATATGTTAACAATAGAACTAATTATAGACATATGCAAGTTCCAAGCATCCAATGAGGAGTGGATACAAGATTTGACTGCAGGATTCTTCGGTCTGTGCTGCTCAATTACTCTGCAGTATTTGAATACAAATCTTAAAGCCCTAAAGAAAAGATACAAAACAGGTGGAAATGCACAATAGAAATTCTGCTATAAGGAAGTATCTCTGAAGTATCTTCCACACAAGTTATAAAGAGTTGGCTTGGGAGATAACATGAGAGCAGTAAGCAGTAAAACAATAAAACAATAAAACTTAGCAGTAAAATCAAACAGACTGCAGAGGACTCAACAGCTTTACTCCTTAAGTGTCTTCAGAGGCCAGGAACAGACAACGTTGTCAGTGACGGGTGTTTATTCCCCTCTTGAGCTTTCAAACCCCTCAGAGAAACAGGCCTGGAGAAACAGTTCCTGTTCAAACAGCGATCCATTTCCTCACCCACCGCCTCTCCTGCCGTGACGACATTTCACATATTTCTCAGGTTCCTCTGATTCTTCTGAAAGATGAGAGCAGCAGTTCCAAAGTTATTCGTAATGCCTGTATGGGACATAAGGAGCCTTGGTTTCACAATTCTTAAAACACATTGACTTTAAAAAAACAGCTCACATGGTTCTTTTCCTCACCCCATCTTAATGCAACAACAACCCTGTGAGGTGGGTTAGGCCAAGGGGGAAGGAACTGATCCTGACAGGGTCAGCCACCACCAGTCATGCCACAGTGGGAATTTGAGCCCGTGTTTTTTGGCATGCAGACCTATTACTTTCTTCCCCCTGCACGCTTTTCACAGCAGATACAGAGATGTAAAATGGAGCGTGGCGGATTTCTGCAGTGGCAAGGGGCTGAACCGGATAGTCTTTGGATTTCCGTCTAATCTCTGGTTTCAGGATAATGTCTGCAGTCCAGATTCTGGTGTGGAAGGACTCAGCCTTTCTCTTCCATGAAGATTCTCACAATTGTTCAAAAGCAAAGGAAATATTTTCTCTTCTGCTTTTTATTGTTCCATATGAGTGTGTTTCAGACTGACTGCAAAGAGATTCAGGAGTAATACAGGACAGAGAGACCATTATTACTTTACATTTTCCAGCTTCTCTTCCTTTTGGGATCGTTCCCTCACTGTAAGCCTCAGAGGAAGGCAAGGGCAAACCCCCTCTGAAAAAAATCTGGCAATGAAAACCCTGCCTTAGGGTCCCGAGAAATCTAAAACAAAACAACAACAAACGTACCGTCATCCTCCCCAACACAGACATGAGCATAAAAAGGTTTTCTTCCTTGCAGGGGCAAAAATGAGGTTGTGAACGGAACGAAACAACAGCGCTCCCTGAATACCAAAAAGGAAAAGGCTGCTTCTTCCATCTCAAAGAATTTCCTAGAAAAGGCAGAAAGCAGACAAACCAATCTTCCCACAAATTGCCCGTTAAAGTCCCTTAACTGCTCTGCAGCCAAAGTCAAGAAGAAATACCCAGAACAGCCTCTTTCCCACCACCCCCCATGTGGTTCAGGGTTTCTGAGCAGGAAGAATAGTGGGGGAAGATACACCTGTGAAACCACTGCCTGAGAAATGGCACCCCCAGGGACAAACCACACAAAGAAACACCGTTCAAGACAGGCAAGAACTCTTGAGGAAGACGGCAGACACCAGAAAACTAGAAGCATTCCCCTCTCCGATCTAAAGATCTAAATCCCATGGGAGCAATCAAAGAAGACATACAGGTATAATTAAAAAAGAGAAGAATTCGCAAAAAGAAGAACAAAAAGAAGAACTCACCATATGATGCTCTGAGACCACAATGTTATGCAAAAAAACTATTAATGCTCATAAATAAATCAGTGGACAATGTTGTACAAAAAGACTATTTAGATATAAAAGTAGGAAAAAATTGCATTATGCCCATTCCTGGGATCTTTAAATGAGAGGTGTTGACCGGATTGGTCTTCGTCAGCCCATGTTTTTTCTTTGGATGGATGTAGTACACGTATGTAGTATGGATGTATGTAGTATGGATCCTTCTTGTTTTTCAGTCCCAAGGACTGCTTGTAGTGGTAACTGGTATCTATGAATTTCAACACTTCTCTCGAGGAAAACAGAAGTCATCTGCTTCTAATTTCCAATGAAAGGTAAACGTCCAGCTGTCTCAGCAGGAAGCATGAATGATCCCATATTAACCACAGCATTTATGTAAGCCTTAACGAGGTAAGGGGAGTTGAAAGGAAGAGCACAGATGATTTTATGGAGCAATGATACCGATACACAATCATATCTTTATGTCTTTTTGACCCCTTCTGTGGGTAGTAGTTCTGAAGACGGCAGCCTTGGATGATTTGGTGTTTCCCCCTCTCTTCTCTTCTTGCCCACCAGTGGAACATCAAGCTGCCAAA
Source organism: Iguana delicatissima (assembly GCA_948472985.1). Taxonomy (NCBI): domain Eukaryota; kingdom Metazoa; phylum Chordata; class Lepidosauria; order Squamata; family Iguanidae; genus Iguana; species Iguana delicatissima. The sequence goes on from CAOKZL010003580.1 coordinate 81,850, forward strand.
AAGGAAAAGAAGGAGAATCCAAAGTCAAACCAGAATCTTGGAAAAGCTGTTGTGTGAAAGGGCATGAAAACCTCTGGGAAGGACCCTCCAAAGTCACGTGAAGGCCAAAGCCAGACAAGAGATGAGTCTCACCTCCTTTAAAATAGAGGAGCTAATGGGCACAGCCATGTCTTAAACCAGCAACTGAACAACAGGTTGCCTTCAGTATGCTTTTTTTTTTCAGTTAAAAGATATCCGAGCCGCTCAGACTTAACTGACCCTATCAGAATTGGAGCAGAAGGAGAGAGAGGATTTAATGCTCTCCTCCTGTTTCTTGATCCCAAGAACTATTCCTTCCCGGAAGGACCACATTCCTCTTCTATGTCCCTTGCAAATCCAGTCATTATCAGGCTAAATGAATGAACCTCACGTTGCATTGGCAACCATATTTTATTTTCTCTTTTAAGGTACAGCATGCAGACACTGCTTTTCAATTTACTAGATTAGATATTTTAGACAGGAGTCATTCACTTGATACTGCTCAGTAGGGTGATCTCTCTTGCTGATTCCCTACAGAGACACAGGGAGAAAACTCAGAGCTGGAAGGGCATCCAGAGAATATTCAGCCACTCCTTTGGTAAAGATAGTTGAGAACCACTGGGCTAGACTACCTGGCACAGCCAATAGGGAGGAATGCTAGAAGCTGCGGGGCCCAATATCTGGAGGGCCCAAGGATTTCCAATCCTGACTTAAGTTTGGGGATCTTCTATTCTGTGTTCCCTGGAGGGCAGTGAAGTCAGGCTCAGATATGGCCCCCAGAGCCAGGAGACTCCACAACAGAAAGAGAAGGGCTTCAGAAACAAACTAAACCTATCAATACAAAATGTAAAACCCTTCAGAGCCGCTGGGACTTAATTCTATATAACTTTGTCTGTGGCTCAGGTGAAAATTTGGACAATTGATAAGATAAGACTCAACTGCACTCCAGTCCTAATGCATTTGGATTTGGGAAACTACATCTCTTTATCATCAAACGATTATTTAATCTCAGACAAATCAACTTCTAAAACATACGGGGTGGCAAAGGATAAAGGCCTTAGGACTAAGAATGACATTGGATTTCTTGTTCAGTGTAAGGATGGCATTCCAAGGCCATGGGGCTCGTTTAGAAACAACCTACATAAACTTCAGGTACTTTGAAGTCCATGTTTAAGATATCCTATATGGGAAGAGAGCCTGGGGCTCGAAATTAGAGTAACATTAGGTCCGCGTTGTTGGAACATGTGTGCAGCATGTTGTTTAAACCAGTTAGCCTCAATTGTTCCACACACTATGCTCCACATCCCTATCAGCATTATCCACTTCATTTTTGGAGTCAAACAAGGGCTCAGATCTGCTTATCCCACACAAATACCTTCTATACATAAACAAGAGATATACCAAGGTTAGAACTCCAAAGAATATGCACACTCCTATTATTACTAAGTCACTAGCATACATTGCTCCTTATCATCATCCTCCTTAGGGGATCTGGCCATGTGTAGAATAGTCAGCTTCCGGAGTGACTATGACAGGGCCTAGTCCCAGTCTTCCTCCTCTGCAGTTGCTAGGTCTGACCGTACGTAGAGCTACCAGCCTCCAGACATGTGGCAGCAGTAAGGTCTAGCCTAGATTTTTCACTCACCTGTTGCGGATCTGACTGTGCGTAGAATGGTCAATTCCCTGGTATGACCACAGCAGAGTCTAGTCCGAATCTTTTTCTCCCCCATTTTCGCCTGGACAATTTTGATTTCAGAGGGTTTTCTTGTGATATTACAGTCCAGTCAGTAAATGCTCTTTTTACCCTAGTGTAATGTATCCAAGGTTTCAGCCCTGCTACTTTTACTGCAGTGGCGGTAACTAGCAGCACCTGCTATGGCCCTCTCCATCCTGGTGATAGGGGCTCTCCTTTCCAATCTTTAACCCACACCTCGTCCCCGGGTTGGAAGGAATGTGCTTTTGTGAGGAAAGGAACTTGTCTAACCTCCAAAGCATGGGTGTTAACCTTCTCTAGAGCTTTCCCTAATGCCTGTACCTCTTCTTGGAGGGACAAATTTCCCAATTCCTGGATGTCCCCTCTCAACCCTTTTAGGATGGCCAGGGGTCTTCCATACAACATTTCAAACAGAGTTAGCCCAGTTGTCCGATAAGGGGTGCATCTTATCCTCAGGAGTGCTATCGGGAGCACATCTAACCACTTGAGTTTTGTTTCCTGGCACAATTTTGCAAGCT